>OZ018310.1:21182169-21406353 GCA_963969455.1 Arge pagana
GTTGTCATTTTCGTTTCGGTAAAAGAAAATGATGGGAAAACGTAACGAATGGTGATATTTCGTAAAACTGCCCTTTGAAAATGAAATCAACTAAACAACGAGTAGGTGTATGATACGATTATATAGTACTACCGGATATTATATGCCTACGAATATCGCTCGTCGTCTGTCGTTGAGAACTTGTATTCTATTATGTATTTAAGAGGGAAAAGAGAAAAAAAAAACTAGAGGAACGAGAGAGGAGAGAAAAGTGAAGGGACAAGGAAAGATAATACATTTAAAGAATTGAACCGTGCGTAGACGCGACGAAAAATAACATTATGATGATCGCCGATCAAATATGACTAAAAAATAAAATGGCCCACTGGTTGAGGCCCTACATTTTCTGAGTACACTATATAAAAATAATAAACATATTATGTAAAATTCAATCGAAAACGAAAATCAGACTCATTTATTACGTCGTCATTTCGAAATCCAAACCACCATTCCAATCTTTTGAAAATAAATTATTTCATCCATACCGAACCTGTGTGATTTTTATCCAACCCAAATTCATTTTTTACTACGCATAGTAATACGTTGGAATAACAACGATGTGCAAAAAGGTAAGATTTGTTTCGTGACATCATCTATTTATTCCTTCATATTTTACAATCATCTATTAATTTTAAGTGTCTTCGTACATTTTTTCTGATACAGATATCAGATCGAATTTGCCAGCAACGGAAAACTGCGGCAAAAGTTAGTTTCCGCAATGTTTTAGCGGAGTCATCTAAAATTGGCAGATTCTGTTGAATCTGCAGATCTGTCATTGTTGACCAGAGTGGGAACAACAACCGCCAGGCTCAAATATTCGACTGGCGGTCGCTTCACGGTATGAGAAATCGATGTCTCGTCATTCTTCAACGAACAGTCTCATACCTATTAGAACCGCCTCGTAATCTGATAACTTGCTCATTTGGACTCGATCCGTCGAGTTGAACAGACGTGTTTCTCTATCGCGCCGATTCAATATTTAATGTCTTATCGCGTATTGTTCGACGGTCATTGAGTATACATCGAAGATCATGTTTCGCGACTCGTAACGAAATAAATAATCGAGGATACTATAATAACGCTCGCATCGTAACATTCACGCATCTTCTAAAACTAATTCTTTCATTTTCTTCTATTATATATTAATATAATATATTATATTTTCATTTTTATTCGTTCTTCGAACCTAATTTCACTCATGAATCACAGATGCTAAATTATATTTTACCCGCGTTGTCGGAGTATTCTGTTTTCTGTTATCTTTCACTTAGGTCAGTATTGATTCCCGTAATGAGGTCGGCGACTGAGCAGAAATTTCAAATAGAATGATAAACATCGCTACGCCGTGGGATCGTTGATGAGCCGTGTAATCGAGAAACGCATCGGATGCATTCAACGCCTGTTGGCTGGCAACTCGCGCTGCGTCGCCGCATAGCTTGTAGTCTTTCATGCATCACTCGCGATCATGAACGAGAGTGATCGTAGCTGTCAAGTATGCCGAGCGACGATCGGCGTAAGCGTAGCTAATTCGAAATTCTCTTCCTGGTCATTTGAGCTCGGGCTCCCGCGGAGGTCGGACGTGCGACTCTCCGTGCCACGTGTCGAAGAGAGAGTATCGTTTATCTAACGTGATGTCGCGAAACATAAGCCTAAGAAACGTATGATATCATTCCAACTAATATATTGGCTAAACGATAAATAATTTTTTCAATTAAGATAAACTACTTATCTCGTAAATTGTTCTATATACCGTCGCATCAATATTCAACCAATGAAATTTATACTCTGCGATAAAGTAAATTAAATGAAACCATTATTTAAAGGAATAAGAAATCATTACTAAATAAATTTGTTGAATGTTATTTTCAGAATTTTACATAGTTAGACGATCTCGTGAATCGCAGACATTAATTATCTTTAAAACTGATTGAAATATAATTCAAATACGGTATATGAAAATGTTTCTTCCGACGAATGGTTTATTGAACAAACTGATTAAATGAGCTTTTTTAGTATCGCAAATTTTCAAGCGAATGGAAATAGAAATACGGACAAACTCTAATCCAAGCTCCTATATGTGTTGTACAAACCAAAAATTATATTATGATCAATTTTATTACAAATAATAATTTTAATTATCGAAATTTGTCATTCTAGCAGCTGGTTTGGATAAACAAATACCTCGTCATTGTTTCGAACGTATGATGATTAGCCAAACAATAAGTTGCTCAATTTAATCTATTCCATTCAGTCATGAATCGTGTATTACAAATTTTTTTATTTTTAAAATAACTGAAGAGTTTGAGGTAAAAGTTATTCTCTAAGCAAAGAATGAAGAAAAAACTCAACGCTCAAGGATATTGTTAAACGAACTTCAGATTTGTTCACATCTTTCATTGTAATTATAATATAACTTTGAAATGATCAATAAGCATAGATTTATACAATATGAAACGGCGATCGGCTTGGTTCTTGAGTTATCTTTGTGATTCATATTACATTTCGACGTGGTGTAGTGGACGTCGTCGTCTACTGATATTGTAGTTTTTCAATCAAATGTATCTGAAATATGTTTATTTGGTTAATAAATATTACAATATATCATTTCTCAATCAGAATCTTTCTCTTTAAACCTCACTCATAATTCACCATATTTTTCATTCATCCTCCAATTCCCCTATCATACCCAATCCTCATCCCACGACCCTGACGATTCCTCGATCATGATCTTTTTTCCAGTTCCTTTTATCCATAATCGTCCTCGCCGTTCCTCGAACATCCATCTGCAATCATGAACGGACATGAAGTCCGTTTATGTTGGAGGTAAAAGATCTTCTCATTTCTGCGATTTCCAAAAGTCGGTTTTTCGCTCGTAACTTCTCTTCTGGATGAGCTATCGACCTGCGGCCTACGGCATTCGATTCTACGCCCCAGAATACGTCAGGAAACGAAGCATCGACGAATTCTGAGACCCATCAAAATCTTGAGAAATCTGAAGGCTATAGCCTTCAGAAATTTGCGATTTTAAAAAGTCGGTTTTTTGCTCGTAACTTCTCTCCTGGATGAGCTATCGACCTGCAGCCTACGGCATTCGATTCTACGCCCCAAAATACATCAGGAAACAAAGCATGGACGAATTCTAAGATGGGTCGAAATTTTGAGAAATCTGAAGGCTATAGCCTTCAAATTTCTCAAAATTTCGATGGGTCTCAGAATTCGTCGATGCTTCGTTTTCTGACGTATTTTGGGGCGTAGAATCGAATGCCGTAGGCCGCAGGTCGATAGCTCATCCAGGAGAGAAGTTACGAGCGAAAACCCGACTTTTTGAAATCGAGAAATTCTGAAGGCTATAGCCTTATGATTTCTCAAAATTTCGATGGGTCTCAGAATTCGTCGATGCTTCGTTTTCTGAAGTCTTTTGGGGCGTAGAATCGAATGCCGTAGGCCGCAGGTCGATAGCTCATCCAGAAGAGAAGTTACGAGCGAAAAACCGACTTTTTGAAATCGCAAAATTCTGAAGGCTATAGCCTTCAGATTTCTCAAAATTCTGATGGGTCTCAGAATTCGTCGATGCTTCGTTTCGTGACGTATTTTGGCACGTAGAATCGAATGCCGTAGGCCGCAGGTCGATAGCTCATCCAGGAGAGAAGTTACGAGCGAAAAACCGACTTTTTGAAATCGCAAAATTCTGAAGGCTATAGCCTTCAGATTTCTCAAAATTCTGATGGGTCTCAGAATTCGTCGATGCTTCGTTCCCTGACGTATTTTGGCACGTAGAATCGAATGCCGTAGGCCGCAGGTCGATAGCTCATCCAGGAGAGAAGTTACGAGCGAAAAACCGACTTTTTGAAATCGCAAAATTCTGAAGGCTATAGCCTTCAGATTTCTCAAAATTCTGATGGGTCTCAGAATTCGTCGATGCTTCGTTTTCTGAAGTCTTTTGGGGCGTAGAATCGAATGCCGTAGGCCGCAGGTCGATAGCTCATCCAGGAGAGAAGTTACGAGCGAAAAACCGACTTTTTGAAATCGCAAAATTCTGAAGGCTATAGCCTTCAGATTTCTCAAAATTCTGATGGGTCTCAGAATTCGTCGATGCTTCGTTCCCTGACGTATTTTGGCACGTAGAATCGAATGCCATAGGCCGCAGGTCGATAGCTCATCCAGGAGAGAAGTTACGAGCGAAAAACCAACTTTTTGAAATCGAGAAAATCTGAAGGCTATAGCCTTCAGATTTCTCAAAATTCTGATGGGTCTCAGAATTCGTCGATGCTTCGTTCCCTGACGTATTTTGGCACGTAGAATCGAATGCCGTAGGCCGCAGGTCGATAGCTCATCCAGGAGAGAAGTTACGAGCGAAAAACCGACTTTTTGAAATCGCAAAATTCTGAAGGCTATAGCCTTCAGATTTCTCAAAATTCTGATGGGTCTCAGAATTCGTCGATGCTTTGTTCCCTGACGTATTTTGGCACGTAGAATCGAATGCCGTAGGCCGCAGGTCGATAGCTCATCCAGGAGAGAAGTTACGAGCGAAAAACCGACTTTTTGAAATCGCAAAATTCTGAAGGCTATAGCCTTCAGATTTCTCAAAATTCTGATGGGTCTCAGAATTCGTCGATGCTTCGTTCCCTGACGTATTTTGGCACGTAGAATCGAATGCCATAGGCCGCAGGTCGATAGCTCATCCAGGAGAGAAGTTACGAGCGAAAAACCAACTTTTTGAAATCGAGAAAATCTGAAGGCTATAGCCTTCAGATTTCTCAAAATTCTGATGGGTCTCAGAATTCGTCGATGCTTCGTTCCCTGACGTATTTTGGCACGTAGAATCGAATGCCGTAGGCCGCAGGTCGATAGCTCATCCAGGAGAGAAGTTACGAGCGAAAAACCGACTTTTTGAAATCGCAAAATTCTGAAGGCTATAGCCTTCAGATTTCTCAAAATTCTGATGGGTCTCAGAATTCGTCGATGCTTCGTTCCCTGACGTATTTTGGCACGTAGAATCGAATGCCATAGGCCGCAGGTCGATAGCTCATCCAGGAGAGAAGTTACGAGCGAAAAACCGACTTTTTGAAATCGCAAAATTCTGAAGGCTATAGCCTTCAGATTTCTCAAAATTCTGATGGGTCTCAGAATTCGTCGATGCTTTGTTCCCTGACGTATTTTGGCACGTAGAATCGAATGCCGTAGGCCGCAGGTCGATAGCTCATCCAGGAGAGAAGTTACGAGCGAAAAACCGACTTTTTGAAATCGCAAAATTCTGAAGGCTATAGCCTTCAGATTTCTCAAAATTCTGATGGGTCTCAGAATTCGTCGATGCTTCGTTTTCTGAAGTCTTTTGGGGCGTAGAATCGAATGCCGTAGGCCGCAGGTCGATAGCTCATCCAGGAGAGAAGTTACGAGCGAAAAACCGACTTTTTGAAATCGCAAAATTCTGAAGGCTATAGCCTTCAGATTTCTCAAAATTCTGATGGGTCTCAGAATTCGTCGATGCTTCGTTCCCTGACGTATTTTGGCACGTAGAATCGAATGCCATAGGCCGCAGGTCGATAGCTCATCCAGGAGAGAACTTACGAGCGAAAAACCAACTTTTTGAAATCGAGAAAATCTGAAGGCTATAGCCTTCAGATTTCTCAAAATTCTGATGGGTCTCAGAATTCGTCGATGCTTCGTTCCCTGACGTATTTTGGCACGTAGAATCGAATGCCGTAGGCCGCAGGTCGATAGCTCATCCAGGAGAGAAGTTACGAGCGAAAAACCGACTTTTTGAAATCGCAAAATTCTGAAGGCTATAGCCTTCAGATTTCTCAAAATTCTGATGGGTCTCAGAATTCGTCGATGCTTCGTTTTCTGAAGTCTTTTGGGGCGTAGAATCGAATGCCGTAGGCCGCAGGTCGATAGCTCATCCAGGAGAGAAGTTACGAGCGAAAAACCGACTTTTTGAAATCGCAAAATTCTGAAGGCTATAGCCTTCAGATTTCTCAAAATTCTGATGGGTCTCAGAATTCGTCGATGCTTCGTTTTCTGAAGTCTTTTGGGGCGTAGAATCGAATGCCGTAGGCCGCAGGTCGATAGCTCATCCAGGAGAGAAGTTACGAGCGAAAAACCGACTTTTTGAAATCGCAAAATTCTGAAGGCTATAGCCTTCAGATTTCTCAAAATTCTGATGGGTCTCAGAATTCGTCGATGCTTTGTTCCCTGAAGTCTTTTGGGGCGTAGAATCGAATGCCGTAGGCCGCAGGTCGATAGCTCATCCAGGAGAGAAGTTACGAGCGAAAAACCGACTTTTTGAAATCGCAAAATTCTGAAGGCTATAGCCTTCAGATTTCTCAAAATTCTGATGGGTCTCAGAATTCGTCGATGCTTTGTTCCCTGACGTATTTTGGCACGTAGAATCGAATGCCGTAGGCCGCAGGTCGATAGCTCATCCAGGAGAGAAGTTACGAGCGAAAAACCGACTTTTTGAAATCGCAAAATTCTGAAGGCTATAGCCTTCAGATTTCTCAAAATTCTGATGGGTCTCAGAATTCGTCGATGCTTCGTTTTCTGAAGTCTTTTGGGGCGTAGAATCGAATGCCGTAGGCCGCAGGTCGATAGCTCATCCAGGAGAGAAGTTACGAGCGAAAAACCGACTTTTTGAAATCGCAAAATTCTGAAGGCTATAGCCTTCAGATTTCTCAAAATTCTGATGGGTCTCAGAATTCGTCGATGCTTCGTTCCCTGACGTATTTTGGCACGTAGAATCGAATGCCGTAGGCCGCAGGTCGATAGCTCATCCAGGAGAGAAGTTACGAGCGAAAAACCGACTTTTTGAAATCGCAAAATTCTGAAGGCTATAGCCTTCAGATTTCTCAAAATTCTGATGGGTCTCAGAATTCGTCGATGCTTCGTTCCCTGACGTATTTTGGCACGTAGAATCGAATGCCATAGGCCGCAGGTCGATAGCTCATCCAGGAGAGAAGTTACGAGCGAAAAACCAACTTTTTGAAATCGAGAAAATCTGAAGGCTATAGCCTTCAGATTTCTCAAAATTCTGATGGGTCTCAGAATTCGTCGATGCTTCGTTCCCTGACGTATTTTGGCACGTAGAATCGAATGCCGTAGGCCGCAGGTCGATAGCTCATCCAGGAGAGAAGTTACGAGCGAAAAACCGACTTTTTGAAATCGCAAAATTCTGAAGGCTATAGCCTTCAGATTTCTCAAAATTCTGATGGGTCTCAGAATTCGTCGATGCTTTGTTCCCTGACGTATTTTGGCACGTAGAATCGAATGCCGTAGGCCGCAGGTCGATAGCTCATCCAGGAGAGAAGTTACGAGCGAAAAACCGACTTTTTGAAATCGCAAAATTCTGAAGGCTATAGCCTTCAGATTTCTCAAAATTCTGATGGGTCTCAGAATTCGTCGATGCTTCGTTCCCTGACGTATTTTGGCACGTAGAATCGAATGCCATAGGCCGCAGGTCGATAGCTCATCCAGGAGAGAAGTTACGAGCGAAAAACCAACTTTTTGAAATCGAGAAAATCTGAAGGCTATAGCCTTCAGATTTCTCAAAATTCTGATGGGTCTCAGAATTCGTCGATGCTTCGTTCCCTGACGTATTTTGGCACGTAGAATCGAATGCCGTAGGCCGCAGGTCGATAGCTCATCCAGGAGAGAAGTTACGAGCGAAAAACCGACTTTTTGAAATCGCAAAATTCTGAAGGCTATAGCCTTCAGATTTCTCAAAATTCTGATGGGTCTCAGAATTCGTCGATGCTTCGTTCCCTGACGTATTTTGGCACGTAGAATCGAATGCCATAGGCCGCAGGTCGATAGCTCATCCAGGAGAGAAGTTACGAGCGAAAAACCAACTTTTTGAAATCGAGAAAATCTGAAGGCTATAGCCTTCAGATTTCTCAAAATTCTGATGGGTCTCAGAATTCGTCGATGCTTCGTTTTCTGAAGTCTTTTGGGGCGTAGAATCGAATGCCGTAGGCCGCAGGTCGATAGCTCATCCAGGAGAGAAGTTACGAGCGAAAAACCGACTTTTTGAAATCGCAAAATTCTGAAGGCTATAGCCTTCAGATTTCTCAAAATTCTGATGGGTCTCAGAATTCGTCGATGCTTCGTTTTCTGAAGTCTTTTGGGGCGTAGAATCGAATGCCGTAGGCCGCAGGTCGATAGCTCATCCAGGAGAGAAGTTACGAGCGAAAAACCGACTTTTTGAAATCGCAAAATTCTGAAGGCTATAGCCTTCAGATTTCTCAAAATTCTGATGGGTCTCAGAATTCGTCGATGCTTCGTTCCCTGACGTATTTTGGCACGTAGAATCGAATGCCGTAGGCCGCAGGTCGATAGCTCATCCAGGAGAGAAGTTACGAGCGAAAAACCGACTTTTTGAAATCGCAAAATTCTGAAGGCTATAGCCTTCAGATTTCTCAAAATTCTGATGGGTCTCAGAATTCGTCGATGCTTCGTTTTCTGAAGTCTTTTGGGGCGTAGAATCGAATGCCGTAGGCCGCAGGTCGATAGCTCATCCAGGAGAGAAGTTACGAGCGAAAAACCGACTTTTTGAAATCGCAAAATTCTGAAGGCTATAGCCTTCAGATTTCTCAAAATTCTGATGGGTCTCAGAATTCGTCGATGCTTCGTTCCCTGACGTATTTTGGCACGTAGAATCGAATGCCGTAGGCCGCAGGTCGATAGCTCATCCAGGAGAGAAGTTACGAGCGAAAAACCGACTTTTTGAAATCGCAAAATTCTGAAGGCTATAGCCTTCAGATTTCTCAAAATTCTGATGGGTCTCAGAATTCGTCAATGCTTCGTTTTCTGAAGTCTTTTGGGGCGTAGAATCGAATGCCGTAGGCCGCAGGTCGATAGCTCATCCAGGAGAGAAGTTACGAGCGAAAAACCGACTTTTTGAAATCGCAAAATTCTGAAGGCTATAGCCTTCAGATTTCTCAAAATTCTGATGGGTCTCAGAATTCGTCGATGCTTCGTTTTCTGAAGTCTTTTGGGGCGTAGAATCGAATGCCGTAGGCCGCAGGTCGATAGCTCATCCAGGAGAGAAGTTACGAGCGAAAAACCGACTTTTTGAAATCGCAAAATTCTGAAGGCTATAGCCTTCAGATTTCTCAAAATTCTGATGGGTCTCAGAATTCGTCGATGCTTTGTTCTCTGACGTATTTTGGCACGTAGAATCGAATGCCGTAGGCCGCAGGTCGATAGCTCATCCAGGAGAGAAGTTACGAGCGAAAAACCGACTTTTTGAAATCGCAAAATTCTGAAGGCTATAGCCTTCAGATTTCTCAAAATTCTGATGGGTCTCAGAATTCGTCGATGCTTCGTTTTCTGAAGTCTTTTGGGGCGTAGAATCGAATGCCGTAGGCCGCAGGTCGATAGCTCATCCAGGAGAGAAGTTACGAGCGAAAAACCGACTTTTTGAAATCGCAAAATTCTGAAGGCTATAGCCTTCAGATTTCTCAAAATTCTGATGGGTCTCAGAATTCGTCGATGCTTCGTTTTCTGAAGTCTTTTGGGGCGTAGAATCGAATGCCGTAGGCCGCAGGTCGATAGCTCATCCAGGAGAGAAGTTACGAGCGAAAAACCGACTTTTTGAAATCGCAAAATTCTGAAGGCTATAGCCTTCAGATTTCTCAAAATTCTGATGGGTCTCAGAATTCGTCGATGCTTCGTTCCCTGACGTATTTTGGCACGTAGAATCGAATGCCATAGGCCGCAGGTCGATAGCTCATCCAGGAGAGAAGTTACGAGCGAAAAACCAACTTTTTGAAATCGAGAAAATCTGAAGGCTATAGCCTTCAGATTTCTCAAAATTCTGATGGGTCTCAGAATTCGTCGATGCTTCGTTCCCTGACGTATTTTGGCACGTAGAATCGAATGCCGTAGGCCGCAGGTCGATAGCTCATCCAGGAGAGAAGTTACGAGCGAAAAACCGACTTTTTGAAATCGCAAAATTCTGAAGGCTATAGCCTTCAGATTTCTCAAAATTCTGATGGGTCTCAGAATTCGTCGATGCTTCGTTCCCTGACGTATTTTGGCACGTAGAATCGAATGCCATAGGCCGCAGGTCGATAGCTCATCCAGGAGAGAAGTTACGAGCGAAAAACCGACTTTTTGAAATCGCAAAATTCTGAAGGCTATAGCCTTCAGATTTCTCAAAATTCTGATGGGTCTCAGAATTCGTCGATGCTTTGTTCCCTGACGTATTTTGGCACGTAGAATCGAATGCCGTAGGCCGCAGGTCGATAGCTCATCCAGGAGAGAAGTTACGAGCGAAAAACCGACTTTTTGAAATCGCAAAATTCTGAAGGCTATAGCCTTCAGATTTCTCAAAATTCTGATGGGTCTCAGAATTCGTCGATGCTTCGTTTTCTGAAGTCTTTTGGGGCGTAGAATCGAATGCCGTAGGCCGCAGGTCGATAGCTCATCCAGGAGAGAAGTTACGAGCGAAAAACCGACTTTTTGAAATCGCAAAATTCTGAAGGCTATAGCCTTCAGATTTCTCAAAATTCTGATGGGTCTCAGAATTCGTCGATGCTTCGTTCCCTGACGTATTTTGGCACGTAGAATCGAATGCCATAGGCCGCAGGTCGATAGCTCATCCAGGAGAGAACTTACGAGCGAAAAACCAACTTTTTGAAATCGAGAAAATCTGAAGGCTATAGCCTTCAGATTTCTCAAAATTCTGATGGGTCTCAGAATTCGTCGATGCTTCGTTCCCTGACGTATTTTGGCACGTAGAATCGAATGCCGTAGGCCGCAGGTCGATAGCTCATCCAGGAGAGAAGTTACGAGCGAAAAACCGACTTTTTGAAATCGCAAAATTCTGAAGGCTATAGCCTTCAGATTTCTCAAAATTCTGATGGGTCTCAGAATTCGTCGATGCTTCGTTTTCTGAAGTCTTTTGGGGCGTAGAATCGAATGCCGTAGGCCGCAGGTCGATAGCTCATCCAGGAGAGAAGTTACGAGCGAAAAACCGACTTTTTGAAATCGCAAAATTCTGAAGGCTATAGCCTTCAGATTTCTCAAAATTCTGATGGGTCTCAGAATTCGTCGATGCTTCGTTTTCTGAAGTCTTTTGGGGCGTAGAATCGAATGCCGTAGGCCGCAGGTCGATAGCTCATCCAGGAGAGAAGTTACGAGCGAAAAACCGACTTTTTGAAATCGCAAAATTCTGAAGGCTATAGCCTTCAGATTTCTCAAAATTCTGATGGGTCTCAGAATTCGTCGATGCTTTGTTCCCTGAAGTCTTTTGGGGCGTAGAATCGAATGCCGTAGGCCGCAGGTCGATAGCTCATCCAGGAGAGAAGTTACGAGCGAAAAACCGACTTTTTGAAATCGCAAAATTCTGAAGGCTATAGCCTTCAGATTTCTCAAAATTCTGATGGGTCTCAGAATTCGTCGATGCTTTGTTCCCTGACGTATTTTGGCACGTAGAATCGAATGCCGTAGGCCGCAGGTCGATAGCTCATCCAGGAGAGAAGTTACGAGCGAAAAACCGACTTTTTGAAATCGCAAAATTCTGAAGGCTATAGCCTTCAGATTTCTCAAAATTCTGATGGGTCTCAGAATTCGTCGATGCTTCGTTTTCTGAAGTCTTTTGGGGCGTAGAATCGAATGCCGTAGGCCGCAGGTCGATAGCTCATCCAGGAGAGAAGTTACGAGCGAAAAACCGACTTTTTGAAATCGCAAAATTCTGAAGGCTATAGCCTTCAGATTTCTCAAAATTCTGATGGGTCTCAGAATTCGTCGATGCTTCGTTCCCTGACGTATTTTGGCACGTAGAATCGAATGCCGTAGGCCGCAGGTCGATAGCTCATCCAGGAGAGAAGTTACGAGCGAAAAACCGACTTTTTGAAATCGCAAAATTCTGAAGGCTATAGCCTTCAGATTTCTCAAAATTCTGATGGGTCTCAGAATTCGTCGATGCTTCGTTCCCTGACGTATTTTGGCACGTAGAATCGAATGCCATAGGCCGCAGGTCGATAGCTCATCCAGGAGAGAAGTTACGAGCGAAAAACCGACTTTTTGAAATCGCAAAATTCTGAAGGCTATAGCCTTCAGATTTCTCAAAATTCTGATGGGTCTCAGAATTCGTCGATGCTTCGTTCCCTGACGTATTTTGGCACGTAGAATCGAATGCCATAGGCCGCAGGTCGATAGCTCATCCAGGAGAGAAGTTACGAGCGAAAAACCAACTTTTCGAAATCGAGAAAATCTGAAGGCTATAGCCTTCAGATTTCTCAAAATTCTGATGGGTCTCAGAATTCGTCGATGCTTCGTTCCCTGACGTATTTTGGCACGTAGAATCGAATGCCGTAGGCCGCAGGTCGATAGCTCATCCAGGAGAGAAGTTACGAGCGAAAAACCGACTTTTTGAAATCGCAAAATTCTGAAGGCTATAGCCTTCAGATTTCTCAAAATTCTGATGGGTCTCAGAATTCGTCGATGCTTCGTTCCCTGACGTATTTTGGCACGTAGAATCGAATGCCGTAGGCCGCAGGTCGATAGCTCATCCAGGAGAGAAGTTACGAGCGAAAAACCGACTTTTTGAAATCGCAAAATTCTGAAGGCTATAGCCTTCAGATTTCTCAAAATTCTGATGGGTCTCAGAATTCGTCGATGCTTCGTTCCCTGACGTATTTTGGCACGTAGAATCGAATGCCATAGGCCGCAGGTCGATAGCTCATCCAGGAGAGAAGTTACGAGCGAAAAACCAACTTTTCGAAATCGAGAAAATCTGAAGGCTATAGCCTTCAGATTTCTCAAAATTCTGATGGGTCTCAGAATTCGTCGATGCTTCGTTCCCTGACGTATTTTGGCACGTAGAATCGAATGCCGTAGGCCGCAGGTCGATAGCTCATCCAGGAGAGAAGTTACGAGCGAAAAACCGACTTTTTGAAATCGCAAAATTCTGAAGGCTATAGCCTTCAGATTTCTCAAAATTCTGATGGGTCTCAGAATTCGTCGATGCTTCGTTCCCTGACGTATTTTGGCACGTAGAATCGAATGCCGTAGGCCGCAGGTCGATAGCTCATCCAGGAGAGAAGTTACGAGCGAAAAACCGACTTTTTGAAATCGCAAAATTCTGAAGGCTATAGCCTTCAGATTTCTCAAAATTCTGATGGGTCTCAGAATTCGTCGATGCTTCGTTCCCTGACGTATTTTGGCACGTAGAATCGAATGCCATAGGCCGCAGGTCGATAGCTCATCCAGGAGAGAAGTTACGAGCGAAAAACCAACTTTTCGAAATCGAGAAAATCTGAAGGCTATAGCCTTCAGATTTCTCAAAATTCTGATGGGTCTCAGAATTCGTCGATGCTTCGTTCCCTGACGTATTTTGGCACGTAGAATCGAATGCCGTAGGCCGCAGGTCGATAGCTCATCCAGGAGAGAAGTTACGAGCGAAAAACCAACTTTTCGAAATCGAGAAAATCTGAAGGCTATAGCCTTCAGATTTCTCAAAATTCTGATGGGTCTCAGAATTCGTCGATGCTTCGTTCCCTGACGTATTTTGGCACGTAGAATCGAATGCCGTAGGCCGCAGGTCGATAGCTCATCCAGGAGAGAAGTTACGAGCGAAAAACCGACTTTTTGAAATCGCAAAATTCTGAAGGCTATAGCCTTCAGATTTCTCAAAATTCTGATGGGTCTCAGAATTCGTCGATGCTTCGTTCCCTGACGTATTTTGACACGTAGAATCGAATGCCATAGGCCGCAGGTCGATAGCTCATCCAGGAGAGAAGTTACGAGCGAAAAACCAACTTTTTGAAATCGAGAAAATCTGAAGGCTATAGCCTTCAGATTTCTCAAAATTTCGATGGGTCTCAGAATTCGTCGATGCTTCGTTTTCTGACGTATTTTGGCACGTAGAATCGAATGCCGTAGGCCGCAGGTCGATAGCTCATCCAGGAGAGAAGTTTCGAGCGAAAAACCGACTTTTTGAAATCGCAAAATTCTGAAGGCTATAGCCTTCATATTTTTGCGATTTCGAAAAATCGGTTCTTCGCTTCTTATTTTCCGTAACCTTGGTCCGCGTTATGTACTATGGGATTATGCACGTGCTTACAAATCGCGAGCATCAGACAAGCCGGCTTTGCCAACCGTATGTCTGACTATCCTTTTCGACAGTTCGAGCCCGAATGAGAGAATAGAATTCTCGAAAGGCTTTAGCACCTCATAACGCAGGGCTAATGTGATAATACAAGTTTCGTATCGACAAGGTTCGTCAGCGATGATACTTTGATGCGAATACCTCTGGTCGTTGGTCCAGCGAACGACGGGAATTCTTCATGGCAGATCTCGACACTCGAAGAAAACGATTACAGCAACTAAACGAAGCGATAATAAACTTGTTGCAATGATGTGATAGTTGAGGAGTCCGAGAATCTCGATACGATTCATATGTTCTGATTGCTGCGATAATGAAAACCTGCGCCAACTATTCGTGTGACAACGTTGTCCGCCGTGGCAGATTGTTTTATATGCATAATTAGCTGAACATTACTACAACATCAAATGCATCGTTTGTGATGTTATGTGACTCGATGAAAGGTTGAATAAAATACCATTGTTCAAAGATAAACGTTTCGTTTATTCAACACCTGTTATTCGTGTAATATGGACATGATATTGGACGCATAAAACTGCTCTCTGTCTGCAATAGGAAAATAGAGGAACGCAATCGAAATCGACTTAGCAATCGTGAAAGTCGTCATCATTTGATGCTACGTTTGCGAAAGAATATAATCTTCTCAGTCCCACCAATAGAAAACCAATGGAAGTTATCTACTTTATTCTACCTTCAGATCGTTCATGGGGACGCAACGCGTTGACCGCAGAGATAATGAATACTCGAGTCGAAAATTGTTCAAACATGGCAGTGCGTAGTGCTTATGCAGCAAACTTTCCACATCAACTAACAAATAAAATGATCGTGATGCCTTTGTCACCTCGATAACGCTACCAAGTATTGATGACATAAACCAGAATCCTACCAAACAGTTCCAAACAGAAAATATATGAAGAAACGACTAACGTGGAATATTTGCCTAAGTAAATGAAATATTCTCCAAAGTTTGTGTAGCACGATATCAACCGACCTGATCAAATAGTAGCCTGAAAAACGACAATCAAAATCTAGTATCGTTGCGACAAACGATACGCGTTTTCAGGTCAAAATGATGACTTCATTGTCATGTTGGTGATTACACGTTTATTTTGCGTTAGAAATAAAATAAAATAAAGTCGATACAACAGTTTTCTACAAGCTAATTGGAAGAATCTCAGTTTCTGGCTGATTCTTGATTGTCTTGCCTGCATATTCTGGATTGATGTGTCGTAAACAGATATGTTCCTTTCACACCGAATAATTAACAAGAATAACTTCAAACTTTCGAATAATAGCTTTATCATCACCCATCACTCCACACAGTTCATATTTACAATATTTTATACATTCGATATTATTGTCATCTTTACATTTAATTCTACCAACGTTCATCAGCCACGTATGATATGACAGGATCCAACCTGCGGTGGACCATGACTACATAATTTTATGAAATTGACTTTTTTTTATTCCACTGACATATTCATTGTCTTTCATACCCTTGTTGAACATACCTTTCTAACAATTGGACCAATCACGCCCGTAGTTAGTAATTCAATCGGTAGCGATCAATCGAGGTTTAGAATATTTGTTCTTGAATAATATATCAACGATAAGTAAACTATTAAGCTCTTCTTCGAGACGTCTCTGTGTCTTGCAGTTGTCGTGCAGATTCATCTAGCACCAGTCCACGATTCGCTTCCAAGAAACTCCATTATCCGGGAGGAAAGCCGGATTCTTCGAATGGCGGTTGTCGAGCTTGCAACATTATTCTCTTGGATTCTTTATCTCCATGGTTCGGTTTCGTCGTACATCCTCTCGATATTATCCCGCAGCATTTTCTCTTGTTCTGCAAATCATTCCACGTTTTTACCGAAACCTCGAAAGAATTAAAATCATATCAAGTATTACTACGTAATGGCATATCGAGCAATGTAATGCTACATCGAACGTAATACTGACATGTTTTCACGATACGTAATATTCAGCGATATATTATGCTATACGTAATTGTAGCACTTTGTTGAAATTATATCATACCTGGCGATAAATTTGCAATGGCACATTGTTTCCGCAAGAATTCCAGGCAGAGACTCCTCGATAGACCAAACGCGTGCATGTTGCATGTAAAGGTCCTGCATAGGAAAAATAAATTATAAGATAGAGCTACAATACCGAGTGACATTAGGTACGGTTGCATTTATTGAACGAAACTAGTAACGATGCAGCTAAATAAAAACCATCAGACTAGGCACTCGTGACAGAGGAGTGTAATGTCGATGTTTAAACGAACGAACGTACCACTAGGAGGCACCAATTTCGTTCAATCCGTTTAAATGAATCCTTTTACTGTCTGTCAATGTCACTCCAGCGTTAGTATGGGATTGAATCAAATGATTAGTTCAAAAAAAAATGTCTCACCCCAGCTGACCAAAGACGATGTTGGCTTGGAATCTCCTATCATCCGCGGCCATGGCTTCGCCATCGAGAGTCCTGGATCTCGGTGGAACCGGCCGCGTGGCTCGCTCGCATTGTACAGCATCAAAAAAAGCTGCAGTCCAGAATCGCATTGATGTCCATATGGGTTGCACGCGAAGATGCGTGTAAAGATATTCGCGATATGGCTCGAGACCAGGAACTTGCACTGCGGGAAGATTGCAAAGAGTAGATGAAATAACGTGATCCATCGCGTCATGTTAGTCGCGTTATTGATACTAGAGAATCTCTATGCATTACAAAAGATTATAATTGATGAAATCCGTTTCGATTATCTCTCGACCGCAGTTGAGAACTTAGCGGTGTAACGAAGAAGACATTAGTCACCTTCGTGGTAAAAGGTGAAACACATATTCATGAGACTCTTCGCTGGAGCGAAATCATCTGCTTCGTGACACTCAAAGAGAGCCACAGCAAAGTGTTGAGCTAACGAGTAAAACGACGCTTCAGTGACACAAGCCCGACCTCTTCTGGCATTCACGACCCTCGAGAACCATACGCGCCCCGTTTCCGTCTGCGAAGAATAAAACGAAAATTATGAATGTTCGAGTTTTTTCTTACGTTTAAAGAAGCGATACAGCGAACATCTTCCAACTGTTAAAATATTCATTCGATAAAAGTTCAGGAATACACACCAAAACGGTTTGGCCAAATTTAGCTTTCTGTTCTTGATCGACAGCCTCCGGTGAATCGAACAACATCGGCACGAAGGATTTCATAAAATCGGCAGCTGCCTCTTCCGATTGACTATCCGCTGACAAACTCGATGCCCATGACTGAAAGGAACCGGAAGATCCTAACGAAGAGTCAAGAGTAATAAAGTCGTTACGAATATTATTCGATAAATGACGTCAACTATGTTCTTCCCTAACTAAAGCCATCGACTAAAAGCTATGCCAAACGCACATTTTTCTAACCGCTAAACTCATCTCTACCAGATATTGTCACGTCACGAACAGACTTACCAGATCTGTACCAAGTTCTACGACCGTCCATGTTCGAATCCAAACTCGTACTGGGACCAAAGCCATCCTGATCACTTGTGGAACCGCTGCTACACGGAATATCTGTCAAGGGTTCTTCTAATAAGAGGATTGTGCATTTTGCAAGAACGAGAGGTGCTTTGGGTCGGATTAAGCGGTCAGTCGAATAAAACCAACTATATAGTATCAATCGAAACGTTAATTGATTGTCAGAAAAAATGACCCAAAGCACCTCTCCGTGATGCAAATCGTTACAACTAAAGTGAAACTATCTACGAATATACCAAACAACCAACGAGGTTCCTTTCAAACTGTTGCCGAGATCTGGGAAAGACAATTTTTCTCTGCAACTCGTGTGTAAAACGTGTAACGTGCAGGTATGCAGGTGTGTTCAGTTTGAAAAGAATCTCGTAGTCTCTCACTTGTTAGCAATGAGAGTTTTATTTCAGTCTAATCTAAAATTCATCTACGTTTTGGTCCAACTACTTTCTACTAATTGCAAGTATCGTATGGTGTACTGGCATCGACGTAAGTCTTGCGGCAAGTATAAAAAATCACCTCAACCATTTAGGGCTGAGATTTACTCTGAACTCTAGTTTCATTAAAGAATAAAGATTAAAAACTGACGTAATCTACACCACAACTGCGAACGTGGCGCGAATCCCGCTAAGATTGCGCCATTCAACAGAGAATTGCTTACTGACCGACATATTCATTAGAGTCGTATGCATATAACAAAAACTCTTGTTACAACTTGCAGATACGTAACGCGTTTCGGGACTCGATGATAACTGCGCGTTCATGTACATAGTCGTGCGCGGATCGTACGACAATTATAACAAACTAAATATAACAACACCTATCTAGGAGGAAAGAAACGATAACGACACTTCGTTATACGTGAACGTTAATTAGCGTATCGCGTTGTCGTTGCGCTGCCAAGTCCGGTTCAACGCACACGATATTTAGTCATTAAATACGCGTTCGTTTCATTGCATGATATTTCAACGATGCTCGCGGTGCCGTAACATTGATGATGTCAAGTTCAATGCCACGAAGACGACACACCGCTACAACCATTCGCGCACCTACATCTGCCATTTCGATATACATCGCCCAGTCGATTGAGATTGATATTTCATTATTTGCCTTTAGATTTTTCCGAAGATTAGACCAGTCAACCGTGACCCTCGTTATACGACTAATAAGCGATCATTTGGTTAATCCGCATTGCGATTACAACGCGGTACGATGATGCGACTGAAATCATATCTATACCAGTTTTGTAGTTGAACTTCTCGTACGGATCCGTCCCGGTCGCTCTCACGTCTTGTTCCTGCAATGGCCCTACGCTATCCGATGGACTCCCTCTGTCTTCCATGTCGTCATCTTCGTCCGCATCGTCAACCTTGTTCTTTTCCACAACTGCGGGTGGCTGCCGCGGCGTTACCGATTTTCCCGACGACGTGATTTCTTCGTAAGTCATACCGGGTGGAAAACGCTTCAAAGATCTCGAAGACGTGGCGCTGCACATACGTTCGAGCTTGTGCCTAGCCATCGCTTCGTAATCTTCGTATGACATCCCTGAGCCAAGCCTAGATGAACGCACGTAATGCAAACCATACGATGGCTGTGAGATCTACACCAACGATGCTATAGACTAGACAACTAGGATAGACAACATTGAACGAGCTATTCTAGGTACTCTACATGCCTCTAGCAGGCACGACTCCTCCGCTTCTCTTTTACCTAGGTGCTCGCAGCTTTTTTCTCCTGATGTCCTCGATGTCTTGTTTTATGCATATCGGCGTTGTTTCCTGACGGGGTGCCGATGACAACGATGACGGCGTGGTGGCCGGCGTCGTTGGGTCGCTCTCTTCGAGACTGCTGCTCAAAGCTGAGCCTAATCTAGTGCCCAAACCGTGTAGATACTCGCTACCACCGCCCAGCGCCGATCTCATGGATCTGAGAGCATCTCTCGTACGACCCATCAACGATTCGTTGTGGCCGTCGCTCAGGGGTAGCGCCGCGGCGACGTCGACCATCTTCTGCAAGCAAAAAAAAAGAAATAAAAACCGGTCACGATTTATTAATGAAAACGCGTGGCCAGCGATACCGCAACTCCCATACCTCGCGACCGCACGTTTCCTTCGTGTAAATGCGGTCGTGCAGTTTATATCCTATCGATACTCGCGCAACCCACGCAATCTCGTCATTGCTAACGTCAAACCTTTTCCTCGCAATATCCAAAGATCGATTTGGATTCTACTTCACGATCGATTCGTGCGGGCAATAATGATAAACGTATTGATTAACTACCGTAACATACCCACGCCTCGGCTATGCGGGCTACCGCGGTACTTGTTGTGTCGTACATGATTATCCATTGCCCGTGTCATGGACGGCACGACGTACGACGAAAGTCGTTTCAGATAACGAGAAATTTTAACCACACCACGCGAAAAACTAGGCCAGTGACGACCACAACTAGAAGGCCATTTCTACCGAGTTCGCACGTGCGATTCACGCTTACGACAAACGTTCAACAGCTGCTAACAACTTGGCCCACACGCGTCCTTCGAAATTCACAAATATTTGTTTCGTAATGTGCTGACCGCGGGAAAAATACCTAATTACGTAAAAAATCCTAGCGTATTATCATGGTAATGCACGTCTGAGTCAAGATAGCAGATACTGTGAACTCTGCTTTTTTAATTTCGACGAATACATATCAGACAAGTTTTACACGTTTCACAATTCTTCACGATCGTATAGACTTGCGGAAGTGAAAATAAATCCGATGATCGTAAAAGACTCGAGGGCAGAGATATCGAGAGTAACGAAATAAAGACGCGAAATTCGAACGTGTACTGGGAAAATGATTGAACCTTCTAATTCCCAATTAAAGGCATTAAAGAGGCTTACTGTGATTTTCCACTCGTGTTTCATCGGGTAAACTTTCATGCGACGGATCTCGCTGCTATCAAAACTGATAAACTAAACAGAGATTTTACCGTAACGACAAAAGCCTAACTCGACGATTTACGTGATTGTGAAGGAAAAATTATTTTTCCACGAAATTAACTTTCGGATAAGAGAGCGGTAAAGTGGTTTTATTTACCACGTTTAAGGAAACTTATCAATGTTTAAATATTTAAAGAACGTTTCACGAAGGGCATACGTTGTCCTCACGAACGAAGTGTCCACGCGAGGTCACTTCGATGTACTATCTTGAAATAATATACACGTACGTACATTCGTCGAATGACGTATCTGGCGAAGAGAAATAAGAAGCTTCGAGAAAAGTACGGAGAAAGTTCCTTTGAATTATAAGAAATGAAGTAGAGTTATTTCCAATTGTATTCCATAAATCGCGTTAAGACCGAATTTCTATTGTTTAACATTTGCCTAGATTGCTTATATTGGGAGACGGAGTATTTTAAGACGTGATAATTTATAGTGACTTGGAAAATATATAGTATTCCATCGCAATAACATCCCATTATTTCCTGGCAACAATTTTTAATGAAAACATTACACTTTATCCAAAATATATGAACTACATATTAGTTTCCTGTCGTAGCACTGCGGAAAATCCAACATATCCATACATTTCCCAATAACTTTTTTCCAAATACAGATATTTAATTGACGACAAAAAAAGTCATCTATCGACGAAGTGTGCTTTTCTGCGACAAATGGATGCTCTGTTTCGGGGTTTTCCAAATTCTTAAACGTTAACTTTGGAAATTATTGTAACGCTATAGTTACTGATTCGCGGTAACAGCTCGACCCTAGTCATCGCGTGATACAATCGATAGACTGCAGTAGGGATTTAATAAAATTCATATACATTTCTAAAGGTTCAGATTAACGCATTATCTGGTCGATAATCGTCTCGGATCATCTCTATACGTCCGGACATACTTCGCACCGCAGAAACGACTGGTCATTATTTATTCTTCAGTCCACAAGCTCATTTTTTTTTCTCCTTTTTATTATCCTCATTCGGTCATAAACAAGCTAACGGAACTTCACAGACGAGAATGAATCAATATTTTGTCATTGTCACAGGTGGTCGATTTCTGTTATTATTAAGACTCAACATTTACACTGCTGCGAATAACTCGAAGCTGCCTAATGCCTCCCTACTATTCAAGAGTATTCGTCAACAATTGTTTTGTTCCTCTAAAATAACGAACATACTCCTCGTTACATTCCACGATAATAACACAAGAATATTCCCTCACACAGGAGAGATATGAACATGTATAAAAATATCAAATCCAAAAACCAAGAATTTGATCTTCGCGAAGAACAACAAATTAATGATTTCCATCGTGTTCGCAAGAATAACATTTTTTTACCAATTCTCGTGTTAATCTGATCAGATTCAAAGAATTTCTCACGTTTCGGGTATCATTCTCGTTTCGAGTATTTCAAGTAACGAAGATTTGAATCTGCTCGTTGAATTGATCACTACCGGGATTTAGGAGAGATTAGCCGAGAAGAGATATGTATACATATGGATGCACTCACCGCGATGATGCCGAATATAGTAGTCTGGTAGTTTTTTCAAATCCAATTGAGTCAATTGCACGCACTTATTTGCTTCACGCCGTTGCTTTGGCTCTGTAGAACGTATCGTCATGCGACTGACTTCTATAAGAGTGTAGTTTTAACTGCAACTATCGCTGCCGCTAAATCACCTCTCTCGCTCTTCCTCATTTTCTCTTCCTCTTGATGTTTGCTACCGCGCTGCCATCCAGCGGCTGATGAAAAGCCTGTGAACAATTGAAAAAGCGCGCATGCGTTTTTCACGATCAATATGTTGTGCACGCCGTTGTACAGCACGGCTTCGGCATGTGCGCGAAGTACTGCGGCAGAATTAACGAATGGAAGTAACGTCGATCGATCGGGAAGCATTTGATAATTTACGCTCGATATTTTCGTTGCGGATTTGAACAAATCAACAATTGGCTAACGATAGGATCGATCGAGTCGGCGATAAAATTGAAAATATTGCGGTACAGTTATTTTCGACGCGTTCGCATACCGATCGACGGTTACGCGAAGTTCGCGATGTCGGTACTCGGTAATAGTTTTTGGGTCGATAGGTGCGAGAACGTCGCTGCGGAACGGATAAATATGAAAATATGTGGATAAGCTTAAAAAATGTCTCATGTGCATTGAAAGTAAAAAACTCAGTGTTCGATTTGGAAATTTTAGAATTTGAAAATAATCGAATTAAAAATTATTCCAGGAGAACGCGAAATGTTCGTCGTGTTTACTGTTTACTCGTCTGGGACGATCGACGAGCCTCGAAGTTTGTTTTGAAGTTCAACTAATTCCTCCGGATCGCGAAGTGTGAAGTCGTCTAGCATTACTATTTGCGTTGCTCTGAAGAATTTGCATTCAGACTTTTCAATTATTTCGCACGCGATTATTTGATAAAAAAATGTGTTTATTTATTTAATAAAAAAAAAATGTTTATTTATTTGATAAAATTAATTCTGTACGATTTTGGGTTTGCTCGTATGCGATTCATGGATCTTAACATAGGCATCGTTTTTTAACAACCGATGCTTCCAGCTCTGTCGATTGCTTCGATGCCCTGAAATTCTTCCATTCGGCTTTCAGCGTAGGTTCTGATGGGCCCCAGTGTTCGGATGGTTTGAATATCTGGAAATGTAAAACGGAAATTTTTAAATGTTCGTTCTGTCCCACGTTTTTTCTCCCAGGCTCAAAAAATGTGAAACTCGCAATGATCATAAGCTCTAAATTATGCACGTCTATGTAACCTGCCACAAATATCTTGTACACCTGAATTAAGTATCTACGATTATGCTACATATTTGATTTTATTCACGTATTTAGTTACTTACGTTCGACCACGAATTATCTTTAGCACGGTATTTGGTGATCAGTAACCATACTGGAAACTGTACAACTCCGAAAAATAAAAGAGCCCAGCCAGCAACTGTAAAATATCATTGACTTACATTTTTATAGACAGTAATTTTTTTCACAGTATTTGAGATTATAAATAGATTCAAGTTTATTTAACAGTAAAATCAGGTAAACTCACCCAGCGCGGATATTGGATATTCCTGGTCGTTATACGTGAGCGCAGGCATGTTCCAGCAAAAGTAGACGAAGATGACGAAGAGCAGAAGAGGTGTTAGAAAACCCCAGCACAAACGCCAATAACAAGAGGGTCGTTTGCCAACCATAAATTCAACGTCGTCAGCAAAATTTTCAACACCTGCAGACGAGATTCTCCTTTAAACATTTTCCTAAAACTGAATATCTTTCCTGCACCGTTGCGATAATATTTTATCCGCGTTACCGTAAATCCAGGAGATGGCAACAACTTGAAACGATGCCAAGACCACGATGATGAAGGTACCACCGAAATGATCGACCAAATTCAATATATACTGACCGCCCTGAAAAGAATATTACGAATAAACGAACATCAGTCAAAATTCCGGTTCTTAGCGTTCCACAGCGTGTCCCAGAAGTATAACAGTGACAGTATATTGGATCCTAAGATACTCAGAGGTAGAATGATCTACAGTAAATATTTGTCTTAACATATATAGAGGCCTTATAAAGTCTACCAACCGGAGTACAATACGTGATTCCAACCAAAAATCCAGCAAGACAGACACCCAATGCTATTCTCCAATGAGGAACTCGCGGAAATTGATCAGCAATAACACTGATAACAGCATTAGAAAAAGCCGCGAGCGTCCCGACTCCCAAAACATAGAGCATAAAGAAGAAAAGAACGGCAAAAAGTTGCGGAGCAAAGGTGAACTGTGCCAGGGCTTGCGGATAGGAGATGAAAGCTAGTCCAGTACCACTTCGAACCACAGAACTGATGTCATCACTTCCCAATTCGTGTGCCAAATTTCCGAGAATCCCGAAAATCGTCGTCGCAGCAATTAAACTCGTGAACAAATCTAAAGTTGTAACTATGGTACAATCTCTGAAACAATGGACAGTCTTGTAAAATGTAACAGCGTCGATTCGTCGATTTAAAAACAAAATGAACACGTTCAGAACGAACGTTTTTAATAAGCGTGACTCACGTACCTGGAAACGTTGTGGCGAAAATCATTGTAAGAAGAGTACATAATTACAGCTCCGAAACAAACGCCCAGTGAGAAAAATGCTTGCGTAACAGCCGCGTACCAGACACTGGGCTCGAGAATTTTTTCCCATGCAGGCTTGTATAAAAAAATTATTCCGTTCACCGCGCCTGGCAGTGTCACGGCTCTTATCAGAAGAGCGATCAAAATTACGTACGGGAATAAAGCGAGGAAGTAAGAAGCTTTGCCGGTACTCTTCACGCCGCGCCAAAGTACCAAATAAACTGTTATCCAGCTTGCAGCGAGACAAATGACCAGCTTCCATGATGGTGTACCCAAGCCGTTATTTATGTCTTCAGTTTCGTTTAGTACAACTCTTCTGTAATTAATCATAACGAGTAAATTAGCCGATTACTCGTACATACCTGTAAATACAATTCATACTCTCTGAGCAAATAAAGATATTGGCAGTATGACGATTAGAGGTCAATCTGATGAAAATGCTCGAAGAACCCCGAGTTGAAAAATCTCATTTGCCTGACCTCAGTCTACTTGCAGCTACGTTGATCAAGTATATATCATACTCACAAAAAATAGAGTTCCGCCGAACTAGATATGGAAGTATTTACACTGAGATTTCCAATGCTGGAAAAATCGTAACATTTGGATCCCCATTCCTCTCTGCAAGTAGCCCATGGCAAAACGGACTGGCAACTCGCTACCAGATAATATATCGCGATTGCCACTAATGCGGAGTAATAGGTGAGCACCGAGAAAACTGACACTGTTACTCCATATCCGATGCCTGTGAAAGATACGAAAGTAAACGTAAGCGACAATCTTTCACGTCCGACGATCTTTCACGTTAACTCTATTTTCATGTACCCAGTGATTATCATACCTTTAAATCCTGGCGAAACGGACCATATTTTAACACTCGATTTACTGCTGAACTGACCGAGAATCATCTCCATGTAATAACAAGGCTTTCCAATTATAAAAAGCACTACTAAGTATGGAATAATGAAAGCTCCACCGCCGTTTTCGTAGGCAGTATAGGGAAATCGCCAGATGTTACCAAGACCGACGGAGAAAGCAATGCATGACATGAGAAATTGCAATCCAGTACTCCATTGCGCGCGTGCTCCTTCACTTTCGACAGCATTTCCAAGTTTGTCAGCATTAGTCTGCGAAGAAATAAACATTTCATGAACAGAATTATAGCCAAGAACAGATTCCTCGATCTAAATTGAAAAGGACAATTTATACTGTTTTCATTGCCGCGTGATTTACTACAGCAGGATAAAATCGATAATTTCACGAAAACAATTTATTTAGATGGGAGAACCAATAGAAAATAGCAAATTATGCGTAACAGCCGAAATGATCGAGCTGCAATTAAATGCAGAAATGAACATAAATGATCTGGAGGTCTGAAAAAAATCGAACAAGCTCGACGTAATAACCAATAGCTCGAACTAAAATCCCTTATCTCACCCGGCGTGGGAAAAAATGTGTAATATAGATGGGCAATTAGAGCTTGGAGAGTTATTATCCCAGATATAAGATAAAAATAAGCCTTTGGTCACAAAACCGGAAAATTTTTCAGATAATATCGTCATATTCATTGATAAGAATAAATATATCGGCAATCATAGGTATTTATCCAGAGAATGCTATGATTTCATCGAAGATCCGTATATGATATCGGCTCGTGAACAACGTAATGGATAATGGTTATCATCACCGTGCATTAGAATTTCGTTGTAGTTTCCCACGCAATAGAAGATATTATTAATTTCTCCGATGTACGATAGGACTTTAAATCTCCCGCTGAAATTGCGATTTCGCTAAATCGAATCGGAAACTGACAAATAAGATTCGGTAGAATGAAAACAGTTTTGTGTTGATTAAGAAATTTTTTTCAATCGGTAATATTTAATTTACAAATTGAATAAAAGTCGTTGTAAGATCTTCAAAAACTTCGAGTAGACTTTTAATTTTGCGAATCTATCGTGAATGGGATGAATTAAATTGATATGTTTCAATAAATTTCCTCGTATTACATTTGTATCATTGAGGTAGTCACAGGTCGAGAAACAAACATGCGTGTAACTGACCTTGTCATCCGAATCCATCCCTTACAACGCATAAACACTTCACAAACGTTTACTCAACGACTACAGATTGCCGCAGGTTGTCATCCGCTCGGTTTCCCAACGGCTTGGACGGATCGTGTTGATCTCCAAGTCCGAAAACGCTGCGGAACCGTTCGGCGGCGGTTCCGACAGCCTTCGGATCAGCGGAGCGGGTAGGGGAATCCGCACGCCTCCCCCGCGGGAGACGACTTCTACGCCGCGTTCTCGCAGGCACGAAGGAGTGAGGGACTACACGAGTGACGCTAGGAATTAGGTAAGACGAGGTGTAGAAAAACCGCAATTATCGCACCGTATGAACCTCCAGACGAAGCGATCTTGTATCCCATCGTACCACCAACGCCAGCGACTGTTGCCAGTTACTACTTGAATGAACAAATTCGATTAGAATAAACTTTAATAATCGTGACAACTTGCAGGCGATGAACTGCTAGATTACTTCGGTTACATGTTATGAAATAAATTATCATAAGTCAAATACTCCGTTGTACTAGATTCGTGCATGACAGATATCACATGCCTGCGTAATCATGGATAAGTTAGATCACGTCAAATTCAGAATTCCTGCCCACATTTATGCCAATATTTCAAACACGTGATACCTAAGAAATCTGCTACTTCCATATTATTATTGATACGGTGGTTTTGCGAAGTTTATACCCATTTGCAAACCGGTTGCCGAAGCCGGTTAGTTGCAAAACGACAGATACTTAAACGTTTGATCTGTTCGACATACCAATCGTTGCCAAACCGTTGAGGTGCGACCGCTAAAAAACCGGTTCGTGGTGCTCGTGTGTTGCATGGGATCATAGCCTCAAGACAGTAAATATTTACGTGTTCCTATATTATATTTTCCTATATCGTATACAACCACCTGACCTCACCGACTCACCATACTCAAGTGATCGTCCTTCATTTAATCCGTCCGTCGAGAACGCCTAAGATTTGTAACACGTGACGTACAACTCTAATCGAACATACTATCAAATTGTACGGATTCGATTACGCAAATTCTAAAAAGTTCCTGAAAAATTCATAATCCGTACGAGACAAACGAGTTGAAGCCTGTTATTTTTCAAATAACCGTTTATACGACGAATAAATTAAATCTTATTTACCAGTGCTATCTTAGATAATAAGATCCCAGCTTGATGTACAGAAATGTGTAAAGTTTCATCATTGAAAAGTCACGTAACGATTTTCGAAATATGAAGCTCTGTTATCAAGAGAGGAGAGTAATTCTGGAAAATATTGTTAATAGGTACAGAACATTGATCAGATTTTTCGTAATTGGCTCTATTCGGGTATAAATCATCTCAATTTGAAATAAGATATCAAGAAATATGTACTTCTCATATGACGTCGTAAATATTTAGTAAATTCACTGTCCAACTGTTTTTCAATTAATATTTAGAAATAATATCAGAAATGAACATATTTCATCTCAATCCGTCGTTCCTTTCGATGTATTTTATCCTAACGTTAGAAAGTGCCACGTCAAAGATATCAAATTAAATAATCATATTGTTAATTATGTAATGAATACTGCACAGCGTATGAACTGCCCACCAGTATAAATCTGAGCTACGTAAGGGTTCCAGAAAAACGAAGTCGTACCCATCTCTTCCGTGACATTACTTATTGGCGCAAAACATCTCTGCGCGTCCCTGACGACAATGAAACCTGTTTTTTAGGATCCTTGAACAATACGTCTCCGCCTCTATTCTCTTCGCGCTCCACTCGAGGATACTTAATTATAATTGATTACCCTCACATAATATCCTCGTGTCGTTTCGTACATCTTTCTTTTTCCGAAGTGACGCAAGACTCTGCAACGAGACTTACACGCGCGTAGCGCAAACATTTGAATACAGAGACAAAGCGCAAGTGATGCGAAACACTTGTAAAAACATAAACATGCTCAGCTCTTTGTACTTAGTCGGCAATCGTCGAAATCGACCGACAATGATAATTATTCGTCCCAAGGGTGAAGTTTCCATCCAACTACGTCGTACATTATGAGAAGCGTGTTTCCCAAATCGAATGTATATTCTGAATCTCCCTCTACGTCACGCATGGTCACGCGTTAGTACGACAGGCCGACACCGCGGCGCCATGTGTTTGTTTCAGCCATGGAGGTAAGAATATATGGAGGGAGTACAAAGTGTCAACATAGGCGAGGGGGCTGAAGCCACCAGTGGGGAGAAGAGCGATACGGCGGCCATTTTCTTTGTGTGAAAAATGCTGCTTTTCTATTGGTCGAGTTGGTTGACGCGCAACGAGACAATTTCCCGTGCAGTTTTTAATACATCATCCAATGGATTATTTATTAGAAACGAAATATTGCATGAACTACAAGCTCGATGCATAGATGTAAGCATGGAATTATTGCAAAATTGTACGTACAAGAAATATGTACCCACATTGAAGGAAATAAGAGTACAAGTTCAAATTCAAGTCAAAATGTGTACATTTTATTTGCATGTTTAAAAAAATGGATGAATCACTATTTCAAAGTTAAAACTTTGATGTAAATAATTATACCGCTATTGGTCAAAATACGACCAAGCAATTTTGTAGTACTAAACAATATTCGATAATTACAATTTAGTAAATGCAGTTCTTTATACAACAAACCACTGCCTGGAAACCTTCATTTCATTCGATTATGTCATTCGAATCAATGTAAAGTATTGAAACGTCATGATTATTTTTTGAAGTTCCCTTTTAAATGTTGATAATAGTAGATTTCGCATAAATTATGAGGCACAAATTCCATGGATCTGAAAAAGGCATATGAAAACATTTTCACCCAATGAAGTACAAAAAGGTATTAAAACGTAATGATAAAAAATTAACAAATCAACAGAAATAAGACGGTTAAAAAGCTTGGAAAAACCTGGTCCAACGACACATTCTTCTTTTGATATCTTCTCAATTTTCGACATAAAAAACGAATCCTTTTTCTATATGAATCTATTTTTCTGTTGTAGTGTTGCCGAATTTGGTTTTTTGTTGGAGAATTTGAAAGTCTTTCGGGGGATATAGATGTTTGTTGATCTACATATGTCTTCTCCAAACCAGCTGTCATAACAATAAAGCAACAATAATAATAGACAAAATCAAAACCTAAATCCATTAACCATGAAAACTCACTATATTTTTCTTCTGTTTGAGTTGCTTGTGATTTTGTTGCATCAACTGTATCCATTTTACGGCGTTTGATGGATGGTTCATCGCAGGCAAATGATATTTCACGAAGCGATGGGTCACTGGGATTATCATCAGAGCTCGTTGTGGCGATGGGTATTGTTCTGAGATCCTAGAGATATCGTATTGGGTTATTTTCAGAAGGTTTCAATTCCTCACTGCCATATCCTATGTTTAAAATATTCTCCTACCATTGGAACGGCATTTCCGAGTAATTTTATATATGACTGTGACATTCTGTCGAATGACTCAGCTGGAAAATGATCCGAGCAAACTCGGTAAGAATCTTTTATGTTCGCCACCTGCAAATTTTCTGCCCATATTTGCCGTCTTGCGACATCTTTGGGAAAACTGTAATAACAATTGAAGCTCATACGACAGTGATTTTTTGAAATATTGAGCACTTTCATAGACCTAACCTAAAACTTCTCATAATTTCTTTACCTATGGTAAGTGACGCGCTTCTGATGGCCGAATATTTTATGCCGGTTTTTAGTAGCACTACCGTTTTTATACACATAGTTTTTACAACCTCTCACAATACAACTTGGCATTTTGTAACGCGAGAGTAACAAAGATTTCTGTACGAAACAGTCTTCCGCAGTCTTCTGTATGAAAAGCTGTAGATACCATGGGAAAATACACGCCAAATCAACAAGCCAATCAGCGTTCGCGAATTTTCACACAAAGAACATGGCCGCTTGCCTACCTACCCCTTACCTACTTCGGCTTCAGGCGCGGGGGTTTGTACTCCCTCCATATATTCTTACCTCCATGGTTTCAGCAACTGCAGCGACGAATCTCTTACTCGATAACGTTTGATATGAAAACGTAACGAAACAAGATAACATTTCTATTACTTAATCATCATTGTCAGTTCGTGTACCACGTAAAATCGTGGGAATGTTATATTTTTCTTTAAATGTGCTAAAATGTCTACGTATTGTATAGAATTCAACGTCCGAGTTTGTTCATTCGTAATGTCGATAAACAATTGAACGTCATATGCGACGATAAAATTGTTGGCCAATTGCGACGAAGACTGGAAAAATTATGTTTCGACGGAGCAGGTGCATATATAGTCAAGCATATCAGATTCATTCTCGCAAAGTTAGGCAGATGTTTGAAATAAACCGATTTGAAAATAACCATTCGTTTCATTGATAATGTTGATTTCATTATTTTCTTCAATAACATTTCGCATTCAATGACAGCAGTTCGCTGTCTGATTACTGCAACATTGATTACTGCAGCGATATTCGTATCGTGCCTAACCCATATCTTACCGAACCTTCATTCGATACCGATTAAGCTTTCATTACAATCAAGAGATGTACATTTTAAAAACAGAATTATCGATCAACACTAGTTCTTCGAATGAAACATCAAAATCTTGTTTGGTACTATCAACTCATACAATGAATAGTTAACGTACAAACTGCCTTTTTTGCACGGATAAACCTATGCGTTAGATAATTCATAACTGATAAGTATACCATCAATAGCAATTCATACGTTAAACGAATATGGAAAGAGTTATACATTCGACAAGATAAACTCGTCGATCATTGGTGTAACGAGTCACTACAATTTTAGAGAGATGTATCAGTAACTGTGTATTCATGTGTCTACTTTGAGAATAAATATTTAATTCTGATGAAAAGCAGCATGTTTATTTCACATTACCTAATCAGGTCAAAAAACTAGAACTTGCATTTTTTCGACACAAGAAAACGTTCGAAGGTTCGATTCTGTGCTCAGTTGAAAAAACTGAGTTCGATAATACCATTAAAGTGGTAAAGCTTCGGATAGATAGATTGATATAACTCACCGCATTCAAAATCCAATGAACACATAAAAACCTGTATTTCGTGCTTTCGACGAATACAGCAATGAGATGTAACACAAATGGCAACAGCCGAATAAATAACAATGTGATTGAAAAATTGATTAGGTTTGTTTGTTGGAAGGAAATGTATATTGATGTCGGGCAATGTCAGTATTATTCCAAGGAAAGAAAAATATATGAGAAAACAAACACTCTTGTCGTTAAAAACAGTTTACTTTGGCTACGTAAACTGAGTTACGTAGCTCCAGTAAGGGAAAATTATGCCAGATCTGATTAGACTATTTGCTTGTACTCTTGAAGTTTCGTTTCCATCATTCTGGCTGCTCGATAAATTCAATACTTTCTTTTTTCACAGAATCAAAAATAGAATTGCAGTGGTTGGGTTGATCCTAGGATTGACGCTAATCTACAACGAATTTATGGTCTATGAAATTCAAAGCTTACATTGGGCTGCTCACGAATGTCCGGATTGTACAAGAATTCTTCTGGTCGCAGATCCACAAATTTTGGGAGAGAGAGATGAAAACTATCCAGGTGCGTCGTTGGCAAGATGGGATAGCGATAGGTAACTCTTACAGTTGGTATCGCGCGTATCAAAGCGTTATATCGACAAAATCTGCTGAAAACTGTAACTAACATGAGATTACATCGGATAGAAATAATACTGTCCTTAGAGAAGTTTTATTTCAGTCCAACGCTACTTTCATTATTCCATAATCGAATGAAAATTATGCAATACAATTTACAGCTATTTACAAAAGACATTTTCAAGAGTTGTCAGACATTCGAAACCCCACGTTATTGTTTTTCTCGGTGATCTTATGGACGAAGGTCACATTGCACCTGCCGAACAATTTGAAAGGTATAAGCGAAGGTTTGACAATATATTTCAAACGTCGGATCACATAATGGTACGCGTCTCGTTTATTTCTATAACATAACTCGCACCTGACCATTTCTTAAATTTGTTTCAAATAAAATATTGCAACTCGACAGAAAATTTACACACCTGGAGATAATGATATCGGTGGAGAGGAGGACGTAGTGTCGACCGGAATACATAATCGGTTCAAATTCGCCTTCAGTCAACCTGATACTCTAAGCTACAAGAGCATTACTTTTTTCAAAGTAACTCGTCGTTTCTTGTATTATGTATTTTCAAATTCGTATATATTCACGAGTCACAGCAAATAACATTTGGATGTTGATTTTTGTATGTAGGTGAATAGACTCACCCATACCGTACCTGAAGCACCAAATAATCCATTCCTCAACGATTATGCCGAAAGAAATTCAACGTCTATCGTTCTGAGTCACTTGCCGCTGCTGTTTTCGCCTGGAAGTTTCGTTCAAAATGTAAGAATCAAGTCGACGTATGCATATGCATGCATGCATTATTAATGCACCTTGTCGATTGCAATTCATCATAAATGTTATCATATTCGTTGTAATAATGAATGCTTATCTAATTAGGTTATCAAGCAATTGTCTCCGCAAGTCATTTTCACTGCTCATGATCACAAAGCTAAGCATACGAGCCTTGACACAGCCACCGATCAATTGAGCGATATCTGGGTATTGCCACCTCACGAAAACCGGTTCTATCAATTGCGACTTGATATGGGAGATATTCACGAAGTAGAAATACCGACGTGTTCTTACCGGATGGGAACTCCGTACATGGGATATGGATTAGCTTACGTTGGTACGTTATTTGTCATCGTAATCGAAACGGCATCGGGTCGATAACCGACAATGATTTCAAATTTCACTCTCCAATATATAAATCGAACCTCACATCTTCCACTGTTACATGTTTCAGATGTACAGGAGAAAACAATAGAATTCACCGTACTGTGGCAACCGAATCGGTTTCTGCAATTGATAGTATATCAATTAATCATACTAGTAATAATCGTGCTCTGTGCTTACTTCGCGTGCGGATGCACATGCCGCTCTTCCATCAACCACGCACCGTACGTGCGAATACCTAGTAAATAACATTCGACTAGATTCAAAAATTTGTCACAGTCTCTTAAAGACGTTGGACAAAGTTGAAACAACCACTACCAAAAAATTGGATTCTACTCCAAGCCTGGTATTCTTAAGGCGTAAAATTGCTTAAAAATGATTTTCTTTCTAAGACTTAGGCTGAAAATTATTAGCGCAGGTAAATTTGGCAGGGTAAAGACGACAGTTCTTCGTCCCCCGAATGATAATTCCACTGCTAAAGTGCTGCTAAAGGGTAGCTTTACCGATGCACCTCTTAAACATGTTACGATTATGTACTGCATACTTAGGCAAAAACGTTTAATCGGTATTGCGTCTCTATTCGAGTTCGACTTACGGAACTGTGATAATTTATACAATGTATATTATAAATACAAATTTATCACCGATTATAAATAAAATTCAGCGACTTAATGCCAACATCTAACGATACACCTGAGTTTTCTCTACTCATTTTTTTAACCGCATACAGTTATCAAACTCCAAGTTTCGTGACATGTTTCCTTGTAACGTAAATAGTCAAACAAAAGCCTGAGATGATGGTGAATCGCATGTACAGTAGTATCTGTTGGACCCTTGCTAACTTTTCTCATAATTTTTGAACTTGTATGGTAAGATCTTTCTCCGGCTCTTCAATTTCATACTTTCAAATTTCATGACCTACTTGCGCGAACAACCTGTTCTGTGTTTTACTCTACTATTTTTTTTGTATACATCCGAACATTACATACCTCTGCGTTTATTCGAATCTGATTTCATATTTCTTGTTGACACATCTCGTTGCTTTACACGTGATTCAAATATCCATGCTGCTCGTATTCAAAATTAACTCGAGACAAAAAAAGAGATATCTTTTGCATGTCATGCTTTAAAATTCAAGATTGAATCTTTTTCACCAAAACTGTATCACATTTTTACTATCGAAAACTGTTTTAAGTGATCAAAATGTCAGAATTTCCGAGATTTATTTTTCCATCACACGTTATATCTTTAAAAGATTACACTTTCGTTTATTCGAATAAATACATTTGGTATATCCTGCCACGAGATTTCATAAATTTTCGTATTTAATTTATTAATAGAATCAAATCACCAGTGTAGAAACAACATAACGAGTGTCGTATCGAAAAATCTCCTCAACTCGGACTATACGTACAATGCGCATCGAACGGACTCCGCAACTAGACTGAAAGTGTTTCTACACAATACGAAATACTTTGGGAGATCGTAGTATCCGAATGTATTCGAAAATATTTCTTGCCGCGCGGCTTGTTATCATTCCTGTGATGAGCCGCGCTGTGATGTCTATAAGAAAGTGACGTTGAACAGAAGATACGATAGATGTATTCATAATACCTTTGTTTACCCTCTCTTCGACTTGTGATTTCTCGAAACAGTATAATATAATTAGATGAAACTTGTACGAAAATGAAGCAAAAATTAGATACCTAGAACAAATGTTTTCTCATCTCAAATGCAAATAAAGTAAATACAAATGTAGAGTATTCATGAATCCGTGAAAATAAATACGCGTCCAAAACAAAACAATTTCAGGTAATGACAAGTCGTTATCATTGTATTCCCTGTGTTTAGGCGAAAAAACCGGTTGCTTGGAAATATTTGAAACAAGTAGCTGAAATTATGGAATTTTATAAAAATTCAAGAATTATAAAACTTCTCGTACTAGTAAATCAGAACAATTCAATCGATTCTCTGAAATCAAATAGATTTCATAATTTGCTTACCAATGATTTTCCTCGCCGATTAATCTATCCTGCGCGATTACGGAATACAATTGTTTTTGAGAATGAATGATAGACGTTCGTGATAGAAATTAAATGCGATATATCTGTTTAGTTTAAAAAAAAACTGCTTTATTGTGGCAGAACACATGTATTATCATGAATCAGCATATAATTGGATAGTTACTCATTTACAAATCACAATCCAGTTTGAATTCCGTACATTAAAATCCGTCAAGCCATATGTACTTTACGATTTATTATCTCACGAGATTTATGGGCTCGTGCGTGAACCATGGACCGTAAAAAGGGCCTGTGCATACCGCATCGTTCCAATGAAACCTTTCGCGCATGATCAACTTTCGTGGATCGACGCAGGCAATTAAAATGTGCCAACTCCTCGATGAAAGTGACAATTTTTACAATTGAACGGCGAAATATCAGTTTCATTATCGCCGGAACGACGTGATTCAGCTTACAATTAGATTTCGAAGTTGGCAGCAGTGTTCATTTTTGCCAATCGGCAACCAATATCTCGCGCCTGCGCGCTTCTCTCTTCAGTTTCACGTGAATGTCGCGATATCCTTAGGGGAATTTGTAAAATTCGTGCATTTGAAGGGAACTCTTCTCGCGATATCGTTAATTTACCAGGCATATTCGAGTAACCCTCGACGAGAGTTGCAGTATCTCTCGGAAAAGATTTTCTCACCCGAAGGAAATTATTCGATTCGCGCCGAATTTCTTTTTTTTAATTGCCTGTAATGTCAACCGAAATTGTGAAAGACATTCGTAGCTTTACATAACACGCGTACCTCACAGAAAATCATGCGTTTGAATTGAAATCTCGTCGAATTTTTCACATCCATTAATTTCTAATTGACGTTTTTCGAATAGAATTAATTATCATACCACGGTGTTTCCAAAATATGCGTAAGCATTGAAAGTAAATGTTCGACGGTAGAAACTCATTTTCCAGCCGATACTCAGTTTCTCTCAAAATTTGGAATAATTCTGTCTGAAATTTTCGTTCCAGTTATTTTTCAAACAATTATTTCCTATCAGTTTTCATATTTTTTCTACTTCGCTTTTCTGTGAGGGTCGTGTCTATCAGGGTGTTGCTTATATTTCGGCCAAAAAACTAGGAAATGAATAACACCTAGCTGAATCGGTAAAATTCGAAGGTAGGAATTTTCGTAACAACGATCTAGAATCGAGAAGACGTGAAAAAGTCATCGACGTACTAATATCTACGCATGTGATAATAGTGACAACGAATCGAATAAACATCTACTCTTCCAGCAATATGAAACGTGAGAATATCGATGAAATAATTAACAGATCGTGATGATGTTATCTCTCGAACGCGATTCGTTATAGTTTTGTCGTTTACGCCAACGTCTGTCCGTTTTCCTCTTTAATTATCAATCTTTTTACATTATCCTGATATCAATATTCCGATAACAATAAAATCGTGAAAATTTTTACCTACGCGTCGAGGCGAGTAATTATTTTTTTTCCCATTTCCCTCTTTGTATGCTACAGATATTATCTTAATTCATAGATCATTGCAGCGTTATCGTTTCTTTATTAATTAATACATTTGATAATACCGATACAAATTTAAAAATACGGGAAGTTCGAATATATTTGAACTGACTGCTGATAATTCGGTAATACGTTGATAAAAGTCGTCATTGGAATTATACGCTTAAACGTGCCTCCCCCTCGCCCCCCACGATACAATTACGGTTATTTCGTTTTTTTTCATCTTGGTTTCTCTTTTTCGTTTCATTCGTTACGGAGAACAATCGTCGTCGATGTCGGTTCGATTAAAGCGCAAAAAATTCTATCCCCGCAAACAAAACTTACTTCGTTCGTGTCGATATGCGTTTTCATTCGTGAAATGTAAGCTTCTATATACACGTCTTGAGTACGAAGCAAACCGCCATCCCAAATATTTAACAATCCATCAAAATGGAAAAATTGGCAAAATTGAATCTTCGATATTTTCTGATATTGAAAAAAAAGAAGAAAAAATTACCGAGTATTAAACACGTAGAATTTATGAAGACAACTGCTCCGTGTGCGGATAAACGTTGCAGGGATGCGTATGTATAGTGTACGTTTATCCAGGCGTGACAGTCAGTTCGGGGCAGGAACACGATTAACGTTGTCATATGGCCAATGATTTTGACAATGTTGACGCATGGTAGGGATAGAATTTAATGCGAAGCGATTGACAATTTTCTTCTTCATCAAACTCCCGTCTGAACTACTTAAAGCTTTTGAAAATTGTCGCAGCAAATGTGTGTCTTATTCCTGAAATTTATAAGTTTTCGAAACTTCGTCGTCTCACCGCAATCGTCCAAAGACCATAGTATTATATAATCAATATATACAATTAACAATTTGACGCTATACCGTATTGGCAATCGATCAAAGATAAAATTAGAAGTTATTTCATTTATTTATTTATTTGTTCCTTTATTTCATTTACCTGCTTATAATTTTTTATTTCTTTTTAGTTTCATGGCCAAGTTAATTCTCACTGTATTCCCAAAAATCAACGGGTATATCCCACTTTTTCGTTTCAAAGGTGAAAGAAAAAAAATACGAACTTGATATACATTTTTCATCGTTCGAAGAAGCTCAAATACGTCGAATAGGATGAGCGAACAAATATTTTTTAAATGTTAACTTTTAATTTAGATTCACGTTCAAAATACTCCATTTCCAACTACGCAACATTTAACGTTAAATTTTCTAAATAAATGTACAGAAATCATTTAGGATGTACATTCCAATTCTGATTTATATTCACGTGTAACTTTATCGTTCACAATTTTTCATTTTCAACGAAAATTTATGATGAATTTATGATTTATGACATCACCAAGCACGTATATATAATTTCGCATGAAAATTCACATCTGTATTTTACAATTGCGTATCGATAACACAAATTATCATATTCCATATTCCAGATAAATTTTGCGACACGAAGATACAAATGATACCTGGCATAAAGGCAAATTTCACGATATTCCATTCGGGATGCGAATGTGGATTTTGGTAATTGAATAAAATCAGAAAAAACACTATTCGTTTAAAAATTGGAAATCTCAGATGTAAATTTCGTCAAACATTTGAATTTTCGAATTTCCCTATTTTTCTGTCGAGTCATTGTCGGGTCGATAGTGGTAAATTTCATTCGCCACCCACCTCGCGGATAGTACGTCGGGGATCGAATCGGGGTAAGAAGGAGAAAAGTTCTCGTCATCCTAATCAACGTAATTGTTTCCCAATCATCGAACGTAATCAAGCCAATTTTATACAAGCCTCTCTCACGATTCGAAACCAGCCGAAGAGATAAAGCCTCGAAAGACTGAAAAAACAATCAAGGAGCTCGTTTGTTTGGACCTCTATGATATAAAACTACATACTACGTAAAAGATATAAAACTACCGTTGGTCAAATATTGTAATTCACAATTTAGTGATAATTTTAACAATGGATTTTAAGCTGCTATATGGTAACACGCTAAATGTGAATAAAATGATTTCTACGATAGTTCGACTACTGTTTATCATCAACAAAGCGCACATACCCTAATATGGAACGTTTCTAGGCGTATATAGCACGTAATTCGTGGAAATCTCATTCGATGGGATTTAAAATTGAAATATTTTACAATCATTAATAAGAAAATTTCGTACGAAAAGCATAATTACCGATCGTTCTCGGCGTCGTCACACTTATAATCATTCGAATTATTTTTATTTCTATACTCTTTCACCACGATTCGTCGCTTTCACGTGTACTTAACGTAAGTTGTATGTCCTATGTAATAGTATACTTATTCAGCACCCTTCGGAGGCAATTCATTGATCGAAATTTCATTTTACAATAGTTATCTATAGTAACAAACGTGTCACTAACCATTTATTATTCGTTTGCAGTCGATGTTACGTGTTGTGGCGAATGTTTCCTTATCACCGGTGCTGTACCGCGCGCATCTGTCTCCCTGCTTTTAAAACACAAACACTTTCATCTGTGTCACTTCAGCAATTCGCATTCCTCTCCCATGTTCTCATTCTCGCGAACGCTGTCAAAATTATTCAATTCCCACGCCAAAACTCTACACGGACAAATCGTATTCAGCATAATTTCAACCATCTCGAAAAAAACTTCGAGCCAACGATGAATATTCGCGGAAAATTTGCTCGTTTTCCTAACATATAACATTAATTTCAATTTGAACAGCTACGATGCTGAAGGTTTAATTTCTGAATAAAAATTCGATAACATCGTCGATACAGCTTCGTTATTTCGTTCGTACAGGCACCACTGCTAATTACCAATCTCCCTGTGGAATCCCTTCCGAAATTTATTTTGGCAGATTACCGGACGAACGAATGTTCCATTGGATATTTTCGATCAGATGGCACGCAGCACCGGTTGTTGGAGTACTACGCTTTATTAACGTAGCTGATTGACTTCACGGCGATTAATCTGTGCTTCGTAATTGATAAGTCTTATTGCGAATGTACGTATGCGATAGTAATCCAGTGAAACAAAAGTCGGTTTCGTTCGCGAGTGTTTCTCTTGGTATTTCGAAAATATTTGGAAAAATCGCGATTATTTCTTACGGAAAAGAGTCAAGTATGCGTTATGCGTTAGGCTTCCCAAAATGTATATCCGATCAATTTTAAAGAAGATACGGAAATTTTCGTGATTTGCCAGAGCACGTTTCTCATTGACAAATGATGCGCTGATGGAATTTTTTTTATCGAATCACTGGACTACTATATCAGTATTGGAAAATTAAGCTCTCTACGTTTACGTGCTAAAATATTTGTCGATGAAAAATCGGAATTGCGGAATATGCGCGAATTTTGAATAATTCGTGTATTTTCCAGCGAAAACTAATCCTAAAAATTTGCAATTTCTGAATCTTATTACCCCGTATGCTGCCAAGGCAACGAATATTCATTTGTACGTTATCTTATTAAATGCTTTGTTATTTCAGATCTGTGGAATTGGTTAGTTCATATTGTAAAGTTATTGAAAAAGTTGGGAGGGCCAGACGTTCGTGAGGATGTGGCGATAGAACAGAAAACTGTGAAGATATTTGGTAAATAGCACAAAACAGCGCGGAGACTACAGTTTTGACGAACATTTTTCCTATACATACAGAGTTTTACTTTAGACATACAATTTTTCGTCAGCCGATTTGTTCAAACATGTTGTTCTCCCGATGGAATCGATATTATCGTTTCAAATTCATACGCAGAAGATTGTAGGTGTATCTTCGATAACAGGATTCAGAATTCTGAGCCGATTATAATCGCAATTAAATTTCGTCAACCACATTAAATTATTTATAAATAAACAACTAAATAAATTTATTTAATAAAGCTCGTCATATTCCAGATATGACGATCGATTAATCTTTTTCGATATACAATCAGTCAACAAATCGCATCGTAATTTCCCAAGAAGTCATTCTTTGAAATTGAAACTACGATGATAAACAATTATTGGTCGAAACAAGTTGATAAATCGCACGAATTCGTTTTCTATTCTTTTTTTATTTTCAACAGAGATAAACTAAGGTGAAAAATAACTGTTTCACTAATCTTTCTCTGATAAAACTCGAACCTCTATGAGATTGGAATTTACCATTACTGCCAATTTTAACGATATTTTTTTTAGTGGTGGATTTCCACGCCGAAGAAATCACGTCGATGAAGAATTGAAAAAAAAAAAAACTGTCCGTCGTTGATCGATAATTTCTAATCATATTTCTAAATAGTCTTTAGATTTAAATAACGTTCTCGAGGGGATTTATTTGCGATGGAGTTACGAGGAGACACGTAAAAAATGGTGGCTCGTGCAAGTTTTGCTTTTATGTATGCGGTTTGAGGAATAAAATAAACCGCGAGTTCTGCTTCTGACACTTCAGGAATTTTTCTTTTACTACCGTCATTTACTGGAAACACCTACGTTACGTCGAGCCATAAAACTACCCCAACTTCGACGAACAGTTACTTCGGAAAATCTGCCGACCTAAATTAAGTTTTTTTTTATAGCACAAGTTCGAAGCGATTTTCTTCTTCGTCAATGTCCGGAGCAATAAAGAATGGTCAAAACTTCGAATCTCCGTGACAATCTCTACCGGAACTCGATTATCTCGAAAATGTCGGGATAGAGCCGAACGTTTACTTGTTTACATCTTACAGTCAGTATCGTCAAGGAGATTCCGAGACTTCCTTTAAATTCGTGCGAAAGGAAACATTGGTCGTTGGAATTGCCGTATGAAAATTTGATGTCGCGGATTAAATTTCAAATACGATGAATTATCTTACTGGCCTTAATCGTAATTTGACTGTACAAGAAATAAAATAAGATCAGACGACACGTCTGGCTCACGAGGTCGAAGTCTAAGAGGTCGGATATGAGTTGGAGTGAAATTTAAAAGTACTAATAAGCTAAACTGTTTGCGTCGATACAGAGTTGCGAACGTTGTGTGTCTCCGAAAGTTGCGAAATCAGTGAATAAATTCGATTCGAAACTGTTCGAATCGTTTCGAAATCGGTCAACCTCCGTCGAAAACTCGACGAACGATCAACGCGCGACGCTATTAATTCGTGACACGAGGTTGGTACCTAATTCCTTCTCTTCTGGTTAGATGCGATTAATTGATAGCTCGACTATTTTTTCGTTCTGGTATAAAGTCGATAAATTCTACATAGTCTCTCACCCTGTCAGACCGCGACGAGTTTCGTACATTTATGCAAATTAATCCTAAAGCCGTTGGTGCCAACGGCTGTGAGAAAATTTGACACGCGTCCTGGAATAAAATGGAAGATTTGTCCATTTCCGTTTACAGGGTGTTACAGATCTCTTGGTTTGGAATACGTTTCCCGTGACACCCTGTACGCAACTGATTCCTCGTCTCCGTCGATGGAAACTACCATCCAGCGAATACATAAAGGTCTTTAAAACAGGGTTGAACACCATTCGTACGAGGGAATACCTAGACGGAAGCTCGGCGGAATTGATAGTATGATTCGAGAGCAGTCAGAGACATCGTTGTGGTTGACGATGAGTGTCAGATGCTGGCCCTGTGCTGGTTTAACGGCAGCAATGGTAGGAGAGGCGTCAATGGCGGTGGACGTATGTCCGACCTTACGTCGAGCGAGGTAAGTTGTTGCATTGGCAAGAGATGAGCGATCTTACCGGGCGAACGACGCACGGTAAATCTTTGTCTTCGTCTTTTCTTGTAAAACCCCGTGCAGCGACAGCTACATACCGAAGTATTGTCATTGTCGAGGGAAATCGTATCTGCTTGAGTACCAAGTTCTCCGGAAAGAATCGAACCGTTCGCAGTTATCACGTCACCTTCGAGACGTACAGCTCCCTGGGCCGCCTACGAGAAGAAAACTAACGTTATTCGTTCGCCAATTAAGCTTCAAACGACGAATCTGACGCAACATGAACTAATCCCAATTTCTCGTTGTGTTCCCAAGAAATTTTCTCTATCAGGTAGGTATCATCTAAAAAAGCCGATTTCGTCATTTCTGTAGCCGAAATTTAGAAATTCATTGCTGTTTTACGTTACAACGACTATAATCAGTTTCGTCGATCAGACGTGTTAGCCGGCAGTTAAGTCTTCAAAGGATTCGTCGCTTCGTCGCGAATAGCTCTAGGCTACATCCCACAAAGGATTGCGGGGGAGTATTAATTTGATACGCGAATGTGGTCAAAAAGAACGGTACGTGCGCGAGTCTGATTGTTGAAACCGAATTGGATATGACAAAGCTAGCTACCTGTAGAGCCTCTGCTTCGTCTCTTCTTTCGTCTTCCGTGTTCATGGTGACGAATCTGAGAACTAGAAGATTCAACGAGGCGGCCACGATCGCCAAACCAAACAGGATGAATATTAAAGCGAACATGACGTATTCCGGCTTGTTATCTAGAGCGTTGTCTTTTTGGAGAGCAACCATGTCACCAAATCCGATTGTCGTGAGGGTAATGAAGCAGTAATACACCGAATCGAAGTAGGACCATCCTTCGTACCTGGAAAAGGCAGCAGCACCTCCGGCGATCGTTAGACTCGACAGGGTTGTAACGACGCATATGAGATTCATCTCCGATGCCTGAAATAGAAATCACGTCTCGTTATCCTCAAATCTTTAAATCCGATACCCCCCGCCCCCTTCATCTCCACGGAATGTTCACGATTCCGGAGGGTTGAACGATTCCGAGCGACCAGATTTCACAGAACGCATCGGAACTTGGCTCTATACTTACTTGTACATCTTTGCAGTTGAGGAGTTGTTTCACGTTTTGTATAACGACCGATGAAAACTTGTTGAGCCGTTCGCCGATACTCTGGAACATGACGAGGCCTAACGGAATACCAACCATTGCGTAACACATCGTGAACAGCTTGCCACCTATCGTGTTTGGCGTCGAATGTCCGTATCCTATAAATATGTTGGGGTAAATGTGAATGTAAACGAACAACGACAAATAGCAATTTACCATCCATGGAAAGTTGCTCTATTTACATCACTCGTAGATTAGAATACCTAAGAGGTAGACGACGACTTACCGATTGTCGTGAGTACCGTCGTCGCGTAGTAAAACGCGCCAGCAAATTTCCACTGTTGACCTGCCTTGTGAGGCTCCGTCTTGAGTACAACCGTCTCCATCACCTTGAAGTCTTCCTTGCTAATGTTGTATTTTTTTATCACCATCTTCTCAATAGCTACGCATGTAAAAGACGAAAACGAATGAACGCGTGGTCCGAGAAAGCAAGGAACTAATTCATCGGCATTTTCCTAATTTCTGGGATGAAAGGGGCGCGAGTTCGAGAAGAACCGAAACCAACTTTTGCATTGTCACGTAGCTTCGTCGGCAATCGTCAGAGAATCTTGGATGTGGGATCTGGAAACTGGGAGCTTTGAATCTGACTAGGTACAACTACGAGTTGAAGAGGCATGCTTCGACTACTAGGGTGTCAAAAGTTTATATCTTGATGTAAGTGCCACGGATGTTAACTCCGGAAATGAGAGATACGTCTGTGCGGTTTCCGCGACGTGACGTTACAGGATGGTGCACTTCTGTTGTTATCTGTATTCCGAGTTATTTCGAAAGGCTTCTCAACCTTGAAAGCGCTTTACACCTTGAATGCCGGCGTGATGAGACAAGTAGAGCACATGCCGACGGAATTACGAGGCAACGCGACAAACGCTACGTAGTTAGGCGTAGCGCGTTTCTATCAGACTAGTCGTCTCGTTATCAGGTCTCGTTGCTTTACAGGTATGGATTTGTACAGAATGAAAGTTTTTGATTCGCAAGACCGTAGCGCGATCCACCTGCTTCCAGAACTACGCCGTTTACATTCTTGAAAGTATCGTGAATGTAAACAATGAAACCTACCATCCAGAGCTTCCCAGCGTCGCTTTTCAGTTTCGGACTCGAGGGCGTCGAAGACAGCGGCGCCAATGAGGAGGTAGGTGAACGTGCAGACGATCAATGATAAGGTCCGGACGTTTTGTTTCTTCATTCTCTAGTGAGCCACATGCTCACCAGTAGGGCCAAGGCCTTGGCCCTAACTACTTGCATCGCTCAGTGAAGTAAACTGTAGGGTATACGGCCCATCATAGCGCTTTCGTTTTCGGATCTATCAAGGTCAATTATGCCGTCAAATAGACACGTCGTCGAGTCGCTGTTCTAGTCCTTACGCCTCATCCGCGTTTCCTTGGCTGCATCCTTCTTCACTTTCGCGCGCGGTCCCGCAAGCTTTTCTCTCTTTTCTTCTCTCTCTGACTCTTTTTCCGTCTTGCACGCCCACCTTCGTCAACTTCCCGTGGCTTCTCCGTCTTTTCGTATATCTAATGCTACAGCTGCGCTTGGTGGCTGATCTTCTGAACGTTGGTACAGCAACAAGTTCGGAATATCGGTTCCGTTTTGCCTGGAACAACAATGCCAATCATTTACTCGTGTACGATCCAAACAAACGCAGTTCTGCACGAAAATGGGGAGAGAGAAAAATATCGACGTCGTTACCTGCATTATGAAAATCCTGCCAAGCCTCCTCCCTGATGGATAGAAAGAGATTCGGCAGTGTAGAATAGCACTGCTTTCGCTGCTCCCACTGCGACGACGCCTCCTCCATATCCGCGTGTCCCTGCACCTCTCAGATTTTCATTTCCGACCCTCAGCTTCTAATCCTTAGAGGTACTCTCCAACCTAAGATGGTGCTTACCTCAAACCACATTTTTAGGAGGCCATCAATCGCTTCCCATGACAACAGCGATCCGTTTTACCCGCACGCGGGGCATAGCGCTGACTCGACACGGATTCTAGACACCATAAAACCAAATACGTGCATAAAAATCTGTTACATCGAAAATCATGATACGGCAAAATTTCAACATTTCCATTCATCATCCCGCCAACAGCAGATTCTCCAGTTTTTGAAACGTTCTAGCAAACAATTTACCCTCGACTTAACGAATCGAGTGAAATAACATCTTTCGCTCTCGAGAAACTATTGTTTCTAATGAATACTGTGAAAAAATGTGATGTGGCGAGAATCGTGAGATACGTCGAATTCTCTTTCGAGTTGAAAATTATGGAGAGATTTGTAGAAAGATGGGAAAGAAAATCGAAGGTAAGTCGCGTGGGAACGCGAGACCGCTTCGGAAAAATTGGCAATCTTCTCTCTACTCGATCGAGAAAAATGTTGAGTGGGTGGCAGAACGTGGTCTACGACTTGATAGGTCTTAATGAAAATGGTAATAAAATGAAATGGGTGGCGCGTAAAATTAAGAGCGTCGAGAAAAGAAGGGGAAAAACAATTTGAAAAATCGTCAGGTTAATCGTGACAACATTTTCACGGTTAGAAACAACCACACCGATTAATTCCAACCGAATCGCATGCATTTTTACGCTCAAACCCGCGTCCGATCATCCCGTTACTCCCCGACTACCAAAGAAACCCATTTCACGCGGTCTGCCTTCAAAAGCACGCATGATAAATTTCCATAATTAGTTTACCGTGGACGGTAACATCTAGAGTAGACCAAAGCCCAACGTTGTTTGCGTATAAGAAGAGCGAATCAACGAGCGACCGGTTTTTTTTTCTCCATCCAGCTCCGCGCTTCAATAGCAATTTTTTGCTACGCGAAACGCTGCGCTACTCCGTGGGAAAAAAAAACTTTTGTACAATTTACGTGCGCATTGTTGCCAAAAAACCGATAATCGTTGACGCTTCTCGAATAGAACGATATATTCGTCGTACTTTTTGATTGTAGAGTAGTTTGGTAGTGTAATTTTACGCGGTTTACCAAGATTGTGGCGAAATCGAATCGTTGGCGATAAATGTTGACATCAATACCGATCGTAAACAATGTAAACGCCGCATAGTCGAGCTATACATTGAACCTAGACACGCATAGGGTGATCAAAGGTAACTAATAGGGTTGTAGCAATCCAATATCTCTCAACTAACAGGAGTAGAGCACGTCACTTAACTTCAATGAGTTTATCATTTATAGACGGAGGTTTACAACGAATTACCTACGAATCGATACGATCCGAACGTCGCGAAGGAGTAACAATTAAAGCGACGACGAGTAGATATTCGCGAAGTGGAAGAAAATTTGTTCTCGTCGTTGTTCGTCCGATAAAATCCGATTATAAATCTTTTCACCTCGCGAATATAACGTGAAACGAATGCGAGTAATAATATTGGATACAAAAATCGTTATTCGATCATTCGATCGAAAAACTAGGTTAATACTTGCAGTAAACTACGACAGTATCCACAGACTGCAATCGTTGGACAAACAATTTGTCTACGTTTTATCAACCTACGATTGAATTATCCCTTCCATCCCAAGATCGTCACTAAACGTTACTCGACATTTTTTCGCAGCACCGTCCAAACGCAAAGAGCAAAACGCATTTCGCAAAACTCTTATCGTTCTACGTCACATCGTTTATCGTCACCGCCAACAGATTCCATAAAATTTATGATTGCTTTCGAGCGATATGAAATTTCCAAACGATTTCTAAAACCCCGTGTTATTCCGCGAGAAAATAGTCGCGCGGTGAAAACGGTTCGGACGAACCAGATGATAAAAACAAACCGAGACAGAGCATGATTGTCAAGCGAGCCAGTAATTTCGTTTCATCGCTGTTTGCGAATTGGTTTTTTTTTTTTTTTTTTTTTTTTTTGCTTCGTACGTTACCATCGAGGAGATGATAGGTGGATAAAAAATGCTGGATGAACGTGTTTTTCTGAAATGAGATAAGCATGGAAGCAACAGATGGTATTAATTGAAACTATCAGCGTATGTATACACGGGGAAAAAGAGCGAGGGATGAAGCGTACCAACGACCATTGGAGAATAGTGATATATGGAGTCGTCAATAGTATCGAGAACCGATACATTTCTCAAAATTTATTTATTAGCTGGAAAGAAATATCGCGAGGTGGTTGCCGGTGACCGAATCAACCAGAAGTCAACGAAAGATCGCGAATCTCGTGGGAGAACCAAACGAGACGGTCGATAGAGTACCCTCCCCACCTCAGCGTCGAAGTCATGCCGTTGCTTGGTTGCACTCTCTGGCGTCAATCGATTAGGAGAAGCTGCGTGCACACGCGGTTATCACGTAGCAAAAATTTATCACAACATATGTGTAACGCGACACGTGTCGCGTTTTTTTCTGTTTTTCATATTTTCATATCGTGCTTGAATCTTATCCCACCCAATTCTATACATTGAAATGCGCAATCGATCCAATGGCATCGATATACATGATATAAATATCAGCATGCGAATAATGAGAGTAATTTAGGTAACGATAAAATTTTCCAAACGTACCAATATCCATGAATTTTGAATCCTTTGTAGAGTAAGGATCCTAACAATTTGCTATCATAATTTGCAATTACACCAAATTATAAGTGAAAATTTCGGATTTTTTCGAATTATCGCATCGATACTTGTTATTTACTCTCGAAGGAACGTGTAAGATTATTTTTCCCAATAAATGAGGCACAGGTTTCGAGATTTCTCGATGAGCCAGGATATTTCTAAATTTGGGGAGTATTTTCGAGAAAAAAGGAAAGAATGATCGAGAATTGTGCGCGAAAGTACGAGAATTTGAGAACCTTTGAGAAAAAAAAATTTGTGGAGCCGATGAAAAAATTGTGACGGCAAGGTTTGAAAAATGATCGTTATTCGACTGTAATATATCGAGTTGGCGAAGAAATTCGCCGAAGTTTTTTTCGGGAAAGTTAACTGTGCGAAGGCTGCATCGAGGTCTGCGATAGTTTGGTACCATTTGCAACCTCCGACGGAAAGTATACGACGATGCTATCGCAGTAATTGTAATGGTATGACAAAGACCGTTCGAACAGGGTGAAACGAGGGGAGTTCCCATCGTTCGGTATTACGATTCTTAATACACAAAGGATTATTAATAGTCGGTGTGACCTTATTGCGAACCTTGCGTAACCCCTGATCTCTTTCACCGTCGAAGAATTTCTCGAGGGCCGAGACTCGGAGTGGTGAAAAATTAAAAAATTGCAAAATACAGACAATAAATCAGTGGAGCGTCGGCAGAAGGTCCCTTTTTTATGGTCGAAAGATAAATTAGAAAAGATACGACATCGCAATAAAGATCAACTTCGCGTATTCTTATCGCCGTCGTGTGTGATTGATCGTTTTTTTGTTTTGTTTTTTACGCGCTGTCGCAAACGGCCAAGATTTCGAACGCGATACACACAAGAATCCAATATCTCCACACCGCGAGACTTTTTATCACGGAAGTTTCGTCGCGTCGATGTCGACTGCGAAATAAAATTGGGATAAAAAAGAACATCTGATTCCGATAATGGTTGGAAAATTGTAGTTTTCCGAGGTGATAATATCATCTTGTAGCGTTACGGTTCACCGTTACATTGCTGGGTGTTGATCCGATGGTCCTGCCTGCGCTATAACCTCGAATGTTACTTTTGATTAAAAGAAAAAAAGCGAAGAGAGGAGTCTATGGCGTTTCATAACTGGGCAAGATTGCGTCGTTTTCACGATATTATTTTTTTAGTACCGCAATGCGCGATGTTCGACGTATATCCTCCATCTTTTTTCTTTTCATGGCAACCCAAGTGCGAACGATCCACTTCTGTTCTGATCGATCGTTCGTCGAGGCTTCAAACGTATCCGGATTACAAAAAGCTTATTATCGTAGGTACAATCTTGCGAAGAGGATACCTCGATCGTTGTTTCAACAACGATGGCGAAAGTTTCATCGCACCCAAAAAGACGTATCCGCTCTCGATGCTAAAACTAATTTGTTTGACTCCGCAACCGAAATCCATTTGTGGTTTTCCGGCACGCGATTCCTCCTCGCTCGCTCGTCGTAACGTATACCCCGAACGTCAGTATGTATCTGTGCATTCCGAACAACACATTTGGTTAATCTATGTTCACCAAATTTAATGAAAAATGTCCCTCGTCAATTCCAGCCCGATTATAGCCTTTGAATCGAGCGACTCTACTCTCAATCGAATCGCGTTTTTCGATTCTGGCGTTCGATTCCGCGATACACTCCACCGATGAACATACTATCGACGAGTTCCGATGCAGCATTTCAAAAAGCGAAATGTATCTTCATATTTCCAGGATGATCCAGCAGGTGGAATGCAATTTTACGAAACCTAGCAATTTTTCTTCTAGGAATACACGTTGACGTAAAATTCGTACTCGCAAAATGCATCTTCACGATGCACGCGACAGTTAGAATTCGTAGCGCGCCGAATTTGAGAATTCGAATTTTCGGAGCTATTCTACCGAATCTAATGAATTTTGCTCCCTGGAAAATTCTTCGCGAATCAAATTATCGAAGCATCCTGAATATGCCATCACAACGAGAAGAATCGTATCTTTGGAACCGCAATTTCGTTCGGGAAATATACGGTAATCGTTCAATTGCATCCTTACGGTTCGGATTAACGGTATTCGGCTCGTAATCAGCAACTAACACGTCGCGAAAAAAATGTACGCATCCATTCGCAGGCTTAGTTGATATATGTCACAGGGGCGCGATATAATACACGGATCAAGATGTTTTCAAAGAGCTTTACGAACCTACCTCCTTCAATTATATCTCAAACATGCAACCGTTAAACGAAATGGAGTAAGTAATTAAAGTTCCGCGAAGATCAGGGAGATAGAAGAACAATAGACCTGCAATGAAGACGGTTAGGCGATGAGATTTATCATCAAAACAGCTACCGGCGATTCTCAAGAGCGTTTCTTTTCACCGGCCGGGTTATCCTCCCTGTTTTACAGAATCGATCGTAAGGCTATTTATTCGAAATTCAATACGCGCAAAAACGAGTTCGGTGCCATTTTTTTCTTTTTTCCCCACCGAGTTACGATCCGCCACTTCAAAGCGAACGCGACGCATTGACGCACCTCGTACGCGGTTGTGTTAGGTAGAGGTACTCGAGGTAGGTACGCTTTTGTCGGAATTCATAGACAATAAAAGAAAATATCTTGGATCTCATCGATATTCATATAAAGAACGAACAGATACATCCGGAAATGCGTCACTGGAAACAATCGATATTTCGAAGCCACGACACTTCTCCTTCCGTTTTACAAGCTGGATCACTCGCGTCGGGGTGGAACCGCGAAGAATAGTTACGGGAGCATTATCGTAGCTGCGTGAAAATGATAAAGTCCCGGGTTAAAGTGACGTTGACATGTCATTGGCACGTGTTCTTAAGAATGATTTACGCGATAAATGGGTCAATGCTTTGTTTGTTCGAAGGGTAATACTCGGTGACCTTCGTTGCGGCGAGGGGATGAACTCCCTCGTTTCATACGAGCAGTATCGAACGCTGCGCAATTTTGACTTTTTCGGGAATACCATGTGACCTCTACCTTTCACGAACCGCGGAGACTCCGGCACGGGTGCTCCTACGAACTGGATACGAAGCATACTCGATTTTTATCGCCTTTCACGGAAATCGTCCATCTACTATTTTATGCTGTATTTTAGGATACGAATTTAGCGAACACCAGGTCACAGTTGACCCGGAGAGGGTCACCGCGCATCGCTGTCAATTGAGCGTAGAAGCTTACCTGCTGAAAAAATATAAACTGTAAAACTATACGCGATACCAATGTTATTTCACAGCCAAATACATTCACGTTATGTGTACGAGATTTCCTTCGTAACGAGGACGCACCGACCATAGAATACCATCGAGAATCTTTCGCGAACGTTGCTCCGATCACCTTCTCTTTCGATCTGACCTCTCTTCTCATCAGAGTCGTCCTGTCTCATCCTACTTTTTGCACCCTCCATGATAATCCTCGTTCATCTCATCGTTACTTTTCATCTCACCTCAACTTATCGCGGTCGTTTGTGACGTGGCACCGTTGAACTTTTTTACTCGTAAACTGCTACACTATGCAACAATCAGGTTACCTGAAAGCTCTCTGCTCTGAAAGCTTTTTACCCGATGTAACTGTATATTTTTTTCTTTCTCAGGACGCGCATGAGTCAAAGTTGATCTGGTGGCGAGGAAGTTGCTATATCCGATACCGGATTTTGGGAAAATACGTCTGTGCCAAAAATACTGTACAGTATCGGGGAATCGAGCGTGAAATTCGAAATTTGGAACTATTTCGAGCACGAGGTCACGGAGGGGAGATGCATTAAGGAAGCTGCAACGTTTCGCGCAGCCGGAACCAACATTTAACGCGCAACAGATATTATATCCAAGATTGAAATGAAATCTAATAGAAGCAAATCTGTGCCGAAATTAACTCGAAGGATTCTCATTTCTGGAGAACGTTTTTATAGCGTATTTCCTGAAAATTACGTTTACTCGAGATGAGATACGATCGCAATTCCGGTATAATTCGTGGAATACTCGTCTGTCGACAAATAGGAACTGATGCATCGCCAAACCATACGCTACCAACGGATTGCAAATCGTGCCGAAGATACCCGTTGATCGATTAAAGGGTTTTCAACAACGTTGACGCTAATCCCGACTTCGTATTACCTCTTCGTACGTTTCGATACGATCACTGATCGCATCTCCTGCTCTCAAACTTTTTCACATCCCGGAGTGCCGTTGAATTCCAAGGTGACCGAGGGAAAAGCCACCCTCCTCGACTTCCAACGCGATTCAAGTTTGGGGGGACAAAATGTTCATTCATACCAAAAACGCGACATCGCTAGGCCAAGGGACGGCATAGATTTATCAAGCTTGGTCCATTCATCCTCGCACTCGCTCTTGCCCCCAAAAGCTCCGGACACGTTTCCCCCTCTCTCTCTCTCTCTCCGTTCTTATATTCCACGATCGAGCATCGCCAAACCCCTTCGAGCTGCACGAACCCATCGAAATTCGCTTCGCGACTTACCTCAATCAGTATTCTAGCTGACTCTTATCACTGCGGCAAACAGATATGACCAATCACAAATCACCAGTTTCGAGTCTTCCCGCATCCCCATCGCACTACATCGCACTATATTCAACGCTACACCGAAACACCGCACCAACCACCGTTCCTCCTTCTCGCACTCTATTCACCAATTCACAATTTCTTAAAATAGTATTTCACCCCGTCTATCACCCCTTATCAATGACGCAATCACTAGCTACGCCCGTGACAGCCACTGGGCATCTACTGGACCACGACGAGACTAGCGCAGTCGGTAGTTCCCATTTCGTCCACTTTCGAGACGAGAACAGCGCCCTCTGCTCTTTCCTCTCCTCCTCGCAATTCTCTTCGACAGCTCTGCGCTATTCTCCTCAAAACATCCCCCTCGACCCGGACTCTTCACGCCACGTTCACCCTGGCTCGCTTCGTACCTTCCTGCCCTCTCTAGGGCGCCCCGCAACGGCGCGCCGAACCGACGAGGGGCACGATCTCCCGGGATATAGGTAGATAACGGTAAGGGTGGCTGACTGTGACCGACTATCTCCACTGAATCTGACACCGCGATAGCGTTACCGGAAGAACGAGAACAATCTCTCGTACGATACGACACTCGATTTCCCGAATTTAACGACAGGCCGTAAAAAACTTGTTACCGTTTTGTCAAACGTTACCCGAACCATGAACTCGTAACTCTCGATACGAAGAAGAAACGTGAGAGTTTCATTTTGAAAATCACAGAATTCGACGAAATTCTGACTCTTCGTTGACTTATGCGAGGAAAGAATCGGTAGCTTTTCAATAAACGGTCTGATTTTCCAACGATCGAAGGATTATCGTGAGAAAAACTATCATTTACCGGAGGGGGGGGGGGGGGGAGGGGGGGAAGATGGAACGGGACTGAAAAATTGGAGAAAACTGAAAATGTAAGACGCAATACGAGGCATCTGAATGGTTTTTGATATTTTATAACAAGAGCAATCAGAGTTAGAGATCGTTATGACGTCTTCGTATTGAGATGTGCAAACGGTGGATACTATATTTCTTTAGAACCGTAGCGCAATCTGACTTCTATTGGCAGCATTTTGCTAAATGATACAGTTGGCTAATTCGATCAAATCAACTTGTCCGTGTACAGTTGAGTAGTCCGTTTGACCAGAGCATCACGGTAGAACGCGAAAACGTTGAAAACTTGATAAGTCAATTTTGTAGTTGGTTGGCGATGCAATTTCGCTAGATTACATGTACCGTGACGTGGTTGCTCGGAGTTGAGGGATTCCGCGCAATGGTACAGATCAGTGTAACCACGTGAAACGTTTGTAGCATTGAGAAATGAAAAAAAAAATTGGATGTTAACGTTAGTAATTAGTAATTAGTTCGAGCTTCGGACTATTTCCGTTAAATTCTCAGCTCTCGGCTAACTTCTCTCTACCTCATTTACCCGACTTCTCTGTACCTGTAATTATCGTGTCACGGATGAAACGTGCGTACGAAAAATACCATTTAAATAATTCGAGCTGTGAATTATTCCCGCACCGTCGACTGCTCGTTACGAGCGGTAAACAACCGTTTATCACGCATCGACTGTCAGTTTTCGGAGATTAATAATTTTGCTAGGTAAGGAGCGCGCGTATAAATGCGCGTAATATATATATATATACATCACCACCGTCGAAGCTCGCGAAGTCATTCGTATCCGAGAGTTCGGGAGTTCCGCGAGGATGGAGTTCACCCTAAAAACGCATCGTTGGAGTCTCAAACTCCTGGGGATTTGGCCGCATCAGGATCGTAGCTCGGATCTACGATTCGTTCTCGCTTTCGTTATCGTATTGTCCAACGTGATACCGCAGTTCGTAGCACTCTACACAAATATTCACACGAGCGAAGAAATCCTTGATATTTTGAACAGCCTGACACCGATGACGATAGTACTCTTCAAACTGCAAACGATGCGAACAAATCGAGATAAATTAAAGACGTGTCTCGACGCTATGGCTGCAGACTGGTTATATCTATGGCCGAAGAAATATAGAAAAGATATCATTCGGATAATGGAGAGAAATGCAAGGACGGGAACGATATTCAACATCTCCTGCACCGTTCTACTCTACATTACAGCTTTAGGTTTGACGCGTTCAAGTGTTTGAAAATTCTTCAACATTCACTTATCACCTCTTATTATTATTTTTTTTAATTTTTTTTGCGCACCTGCGTTCAGGCTATCTTAGTCTACCGTTTGCCTCGACTGGATCGGGAATCGAGAAACTAAGGATGGATAATAGCACGCGATCAGAGTTCATCCAACGCAAACTACCTGTCAACGCAATTTACATGTTCGATGTCTACCGATCGCCGATATTCGAACTCACCTACGTCGCGCAGTGCGTGAGCATCGTAACGGGAGCTACGTCGAACTTCGCTATTGATAGTTTCTTGTGTCTTCTGGTCCTTCATTTTTGTGGGCAGCTTGAAATTCTTGGCAATCATTTGGAGATGTATAATGGTGTGGCCACGCATGACCAACGTGAAACTGATCCCCAAACACTCTGTCTCTGTGCGGCATGCCTCGTGCAAAGACATGATAGAATTATTGGGTAAGCCACTTGACACCGACGGTACATCGATGTAAATCCTCACGCCGTGAATTAAGTTTTGCAGGTATTCTTGAAGACGCCTTCAATGTTATGCTCCTCATTCAAATATTGGCCAACTCTATCCTTTTCTGTATACTGGGATATAGCATTATAATGGTGCGTGCCTTTGTATTTCATAAATACCATTAAAAAAAAAATACGAGAATCCAAAGTATCCGAAAATCAAGTGTTTTCAGAAAAAAAAACAATTGAATTCCCAAAATTTAGAAGAGCGTTTACATAAAGCCCAAAATTTTCTCGCAACGTTCGTCATCAGAAACCTGTAATTTTTTTTATCGTTTGTACAAAATTCACATTTTACTTTACTTTTAATCATTTTGTAATGAATGCCTCCTCAACAGAATTATGAAGACAACAAGGCGCTGGGAATCTTCACATTCTTCATATTTATGTTCACGATGATGTTTCACCTCTTTTTATATTCGTACGTCGGTGAAGAAATGATGGAAAAGGTAAACATCGAACGCGAATGACACGAAAAGTCCGAATTGATTATTAATCTGAGAGTAAAAGAATTATTAACGTCCAAGAAGAAAACAATAAAATACAAACTTATCACACCGAACGTGATGGCATTTTTAAACAGGATTATATTATTGAAAAGTTAGAATTTTTGCAAAAACTGAAACGAAAGTGATTTTTTGGAGGGACTGAAGGGAACTCGCGATTTTTTTTACCTGAGAGGTGACGTTTCTCCTCATATAGTCAAGTATCGTGTTGCAGAGCAGTAATATCGGTTACTGCGCATACAAATCACTGTGGTACGATCTTCCCTGCAAGCGTTCGAAGCCTTTACTGATGTTGATGGCTCGCTCACAATCGCGTCTACGAATGACAGCTGGGAATTTTTTTGAATTGTCCTTTGAAAGTTATACAAACGTAAGTACATCGTAAAACTGATATCAACACATCATAAATTCTCGGCGGTAGCAAAGGAGAAAATGATCAACTACAAACGCAAGGTTCATCATTCGAGCACCACCGTTGCTGGTTATTTCGTGACATTCCGAACGACTCGAGCTCAAGGTCATACTAGTACCATATTTAAAAATATAGAACAACATATGAAACTGACACATAATACATTTGAGCAAAATTTGGAGACCGACAAAATCGTCGAGATTTAGCACTGATTGTACGCGAAACAACAAGTTTCGGCCATTTCACAAACTAATACGTAATTCACGATCGAATTCATCGTAGAGATATTAAAAGTAATTTGCTTTTTAGATTTTGAAAACTTCGGCAACGTATTTATCAGTACTCCGCGCAGTTAGGGAATGAAGCACGACAGGAATACAATCAGCGTCTCAGGAATATGATACGCAGCGATTGAAGGGACATGGAAACCTGGAAGATAATAAGAAATACATAAATTTCCCATACCTGCGAGATATTGTCAAGAATTCTCTGTCCGGAGATACATGAATGGTTAATTATGATTCCAAAAAATACGAGAAAATAATTATATAATATATAGTGGAGTACACAAGTTCGAGCAATCATTGTCATCGATCTTCCCCAAACCAAGCACGAGTTATCCCACTAATGCCAATGATCGACTTCCACGGATCAATCTAACCGCACCTAAAGCTGTTGGATCGAGAGGAAATAATGGCGTGGTGGCATTAGTTCTCAGCCATCTTTGGACCTCCGACAAATGTCCCCGGATCGTGCGTGGGAGAATTTCGTTCGAATAAGTCTATTCGCGAATCGTTGGTTTTCTGTTAACTAGTTATTACGGGCGACAAACTGTTTATCGTAATCGAGTTGAAATCCGTTGACCATTAACAATCTCGTTGAGAATTCTCTTTGAGAACTAGTCGTGCTTAGAATATTATTGGCAGAGCTTGCGAACAAGGTAATTTCCCGTCGCAGATTACTGGAGTTGTTCAAGAATGGAAGTCAGGGTGAAACCGCATCGTAAGGAGTTTCAAACCTCTTGGAATTTGACCGCAACCGGGTTGTTTCTCCGATGTACGGTTCGTGGTCGGATTTGCCGTCGTAATGTTTCTTGCGATTCCACAATTCGTAGAACTTCACTCGAATACTTGTGCGAGTAAAAAGGCAAGCAGATAATTTGGGCAGTGCATAGTAACTGTTGAAGTCTGGATCGATATGTGATTAAAATACCTTTTTTATATAATTATATATAATTATACATTGTGGACATAAGTTCGGGACATCTCGTTTTATCGTTCGTCGCGATGGAACGACGAATGAAAAATCTAACGATCGGTAATGGCACGTGAAAAGTTCGGTTAGAACTCGTTGAAAAAAAAAATTCATAATATTCGGTGCTTACCGATCGTTGAAAATAAAACCCACTTGTTCCCTGTATTCAATTGATATTGACGCAGCTAAGAAGCGTCGTCCACGTGTGACTGAAGTGACTATTCGTTGCTCGTCGATAAATTATTATCTCTCAGTAATTATCCAAGATAATTATGATTATAGCAACAGTCGAGAGTTCAGAGATGTTAAAACGAGCGAAACCAAATACTCTATCAAATACAATTTAGTGTTTTTGTACTGAAGTACTTTTTTGTACTTGTCTTACATACATCGTACGAGATCAGGAGCTATCCGTAATAACGACACTAAGTACAAGTGGTAGTAAATAATGTCGAGTATATCCAGGAAAGAAATATACCAAATTAATAATGATTGAACGATAGTAAATTATGCGATATCTTAATGTGAAATGATAATTATTGGGAACATTTTTTTTATCAGAGGTACATTAGAATGAAATGTATATAATGGGAAAAATGACAAATAGATACGGTATCTAAAATTTAATGAATCCTATAAATATTCCCATATCCTTGTAATCCTATTGATTCGAATGTCTATAAAATTAGCTTAAGTTGATTTTCGAATCAACCCACGAACTTCAACTAGTCACACTTTAAAATAGTTCGTCTAAAATTTTATAGCAAATGTATGATTAAAAATAATGGCTAAACTGCCTTTGGCTTGAAATATTTTTAACATTAGCCTATAAATGTACCGCATGGATGAACAAATTCATTGGTAGAGGTCTGTAAACGGAAAATAACATTTCCATCTTACCATCAATGGATTAATGATATAATCGCGCTATAAAGGATATTTCACTAGTGTTTATAGCCTCTCTAATTTTTTGATGAACGTTATTTAACTATGATAATTAAGTTAGTATTGTCTACGTCTACTAATGGCATATAAAAATATTTTTAGACGCGATCAGAAAGATCGTTCCAGTCCAAGGTTATAAAATTATTATAATAGCTTGCAGGATCTTTACTCTACTTATACTTTGGCATATCATTAAAAATATGTTAGGAACTGATTTTGAAGGTACAACGTTTCCCCAGCCACTGGACAGGTTTTGTTACACTAAAAGCTACCTTTTTTCGATTTTGATTCGACTTAGGACTTTTTCCTGCGAACACCATCATTCTTCCATTCACCTGGAAACAATTTTTTTCAATTCTTTCGTGTTATTGGGCATAATATTTGAGATCTGAAATCGATGTGACGATAAATTCTACTTCAAATTTTACCGAACACAACAGACAGCATAATGATATGGGATCTCATTATTGTGATCGTTGTTTATTGGAATTCAAAAAAAAGTTACTTACCATTATGTACACTCAAGTGTGACGAGAGTTTGTGTTCTTTGTTGAATTTTTTGCCACAATAAATGCAGTGAAGATTGGGAAGCTTGTAACAATGGGAGGCATGACTTTTCAGAAGGTGTGTTTGAGCAAAGTGTTTCCCACAAGCAATGCAAGTTAATCTAATAAAATAGAACAATGAATTGTCAGGACACGAGAGCTGAGGTATAATTGCGGTAGGCTGGTAAAACGTATCTTTCACGTTACAAAGTGATTTCACGTTACAAAATGATTGAAAATTAACTGAAAAACCCAAAAAAGGGTCTTCTTAAATACAGCACAGAAAACGAACGAACTATGTATATTAAAATGGAATTCTTTCAGGCCAGGTGGAGAAATAAAATTGTTTTGATAAACTCGATCCATTAGTTTTTCTTTTACTGCTCTGTACAATTGAAATCTATTATACTTCTCAATGCGTTTTCGTGACCCTAGATATATTATTACCTGAAACTATGGTGAAGATTCATGTGACTTTTCAGAGCTCCGGGCAAAGCATAACTTTTTAAACACATTTCACATGTGTGATCTTTGCCGGCATCAGATCCTGTGCTTGACGTATTTTTCAAGCTATGAACCTTTTTGCAGTGGGAATTCAGCGAACCTTTGTGCCTGAAAGATATAAAAAATGTAACGACTGCTCAGTATACGGTGTATACGAACAAACAATAAAGTTCGAAACAATTTGTTCTGGCAGGTAAATCAGAAGAGTTCTGAATATGCGACGAGTCAATTGTTTATTCGACACAATGAATGAATAGAATCATGCTCGTCATATCGATAATTTCATATGTAAAGTTTAAATCGCGTACCTGTATGTTCTAGCGCAGATCTCGCATCTGAAACCATGATCGTCGATCACTGAATCTGCATTTATTCGTTGTTTTCGATGTTTGATCCCGTCTTGTTCGTTTTTAATACGTTTACCAGGACGTAATTTAGGTCTGTGTTGCTTCTCTTCCGGGTTTGTCTGTATAGTACAGATATCACTGCCGAAGTGAGTCTGTTTTTTTTGTATAAAATGATTGTCGTTGGTCTGCTTTTTCGGACTTGAACTGACACCGGAAGTCGCAGATACTTCATCTGGTTTTCCACTATGATGAATCTCATTTTCAGAGTTGATTGCTTCTATGATGTTGGCAACTTCCAACTCGTTTTCAGTTTGCGCATCAGACATGTACTTTACTCCACAGTCATCATTGTCGAGTAACTCGTGTAGTTCTCCCAAAAAGAGTGAGCAATTTACGCTAGATTCGATATCAGTCAATGTATCATGACTGGTCTCGTGCCGCGTCGAGTTCATTTCAGATTTATTCTCGAAAAGTTCAGTCATCGAAACATCAGGATCATCATCTACGGTTATCGTCGGTTCCAATTTCAGGGTCTCAGAAACTGATTTTACGTAACACATTCGGTGGAATATAGCGTTATCTCCGTTTCCATAATTATTATCATAATTAATGGGATTATTATTACCGTCAGAATTAGCACCTTTGACATTGAGCACGTTATCAAATGCTTCGACAGCATTATGCTCCTGATTAGAATTGCCCTTCACCTGTTTGATCGAACGAGAATCGCAGTTACATATTTGTTCCGTACCAATTAGGGGGCGTTTAATATCTGTAGAATCCATTTGAAAATACCAATCCATCACTTTGTCAGTCAGCAACTTCTCAGCATCTTCTAAAATATCTAATTCAGACAAAGCTTGTTCGTTCATTCCCTCGTCAAAGACGTTTTCAAGCGCGTCGTTGTTAGCTACTGCCAAATCACCGGAATGATCAATCATCTCGTTGATAAAGGACGTACCTGTCATCTCTGCGGCGTCGATTAACTCCACACTATCGCTGTTTTCGAAATCACTATCAGAAATCGAACAAGGACTCGCTGAGTCGCTACTTGACTGCCAATCGCAAACGATTCCACTAGAATTGATGTTTCTGTCAATTAACTCTGGACACTCTTCATCTGGATCGGAGCCCAAAAAATCCATTTCTTCAGTGTCCATCGTCAATGCTGATGACAAGTCCAAATCAAAGCTGCATTGCAATTTCATATTTTCGTTGCCATTACAATCGTACTCAGCTATGCTGTGGGCAGGATAAAATGGTAAGGGCAGCATCTCATTGTCATCCAAATTCAACAAGAGTTTGTTCATGTCATCAGTATCAACACAAAGATCTTCAAAATTCACGTAGTTGTTGTAATCCGGTACTTGGAACTCATCTATGATTTTTTTTATCGATTTGTAATTGCACGTACTACTGATTTCAACTGGTCGAAGATTTTCAAGTTCCAACTTAGTCACGCATGGTTCTATTGGGGATGTGGAATGAGAGACATCGGTTTCTAAAATTGTTTGTTCAGCCTCTGTTTTTTCCAGAGAATCAACGACTTCGGATTGTTCACCTGCTTTCAATGATTCATCATTGTCTGCGTGTGAAGTTTCCGATTCAGACAACAGCTTCTCCTGTAATGTACTGTTGGCATTTGGTTTCTTGTCAATGGTCATGCTCGAGCAATCATACCTCTGAATCAACGGTTCCAGGATTTGCTTTCTTTTTCTTCTATTGGAATTTTGATCTTTCGTAAGATTACAGGTTCTTTCCATGAGATTGTGATATTCAATGACAGACGAACCATTGATGGTTCGGTCCCTCGGATTTCTCGTGCTCTTCGAATTATTAAGATTTTTCAATATAATTGGTACATATCGGTCGTGTTTATTTTCTTCTACTTTTAGTTTTGCTTTTACCTGATGGACCCTCTTAGTCGAAACAGTTCTGATAATTTCAAGCGGCGGTTCAACTTGCTGACAAGATTTTGAATCTAACAAAATTGACGATTGCCTTCTCGTTTCAATACATCCTTTTATTTTAGGTTTTGTAAATTTCGTGTTTTTCTCAACATTGGAAGATGGAACAACTGTGCTATTTTCGCTAGCATTAGTCTTCTGTTTGTCACAGAAGGTCCCGTTCAAAAATTTGATGCATATCTTTGTTGATTCCATCGGCATATGCGTTTGTTTTATCTTGATCACATTTGGATCAGCAATGTCTATGTGTCGTTGGGTAGCGCGTCGACTACTTAAAGAAGTACAACGTGAATTCTCATTACTTTGTTTCTGTGGGTTTAACATCGACTTAGGCGATGAAAAATTCATGTTCTTAAAGTTGACACAATTCGTACGATTATTGTTGCACTTTCTAGTCATACTTCTACCATTTTTCACGTTATGTAATTTCTACAAAAAATTTCCGATATTACGTACGACGACTACAGTTTCTTTGTATTTATATAGAGCCATATAGCAAGATGAAGTTCATTCTTTTATGCTCGAGAAAATATCTGTGTCCAGCACAAATATCGGGTACCTGGAATATCAACGAAATAAATTACCAACTAATGTACATGTACTTCTCCTCAGAGATTTATGACAGGCAAAATATCTTCGCTGCAAGATTTAGTCATCACGATAATGAAAAAACAAATTCAAAATGCTCGCACTTTTTGTAGTTATCTAAAATGTAGAGTTAAATTTCATTTTTAACCATTTTCTGCACTTATTGTTAGTCTTTGATAATTCTAATTATTATTTTCCTCATTCAAACATTCTCTAGATATTTAGTGAATTCACATTTTTTTGTTTCATCTGCCAAGACAAAACAGTCAAAACAGACATTTCTTACATCGTTATGCGAATCGTCATTTGTTTTCTGACACATGAAGTTTGTACAATTCGTAATCATAAGTCAGAGACAATGTTATCGCCATGTTTCAAAGTGGCTTGAATGGTGTCCACTGTTCATCGGTTTAGATTTCAACCAAAAATACTGAGATGAAAATCACAAATGCTGTTAGATCACGATCATACTTTCAGCATCGGGTTCGGCCGGGAGTTGTTCCGATAACAATGAACTGAACGACGAGACGAATACGCAACACGTGTTACGGAAGGAACGACGGAGACAACGCGTTTTCACGATACCGATTGACACTTGGTACAGATACATATCCAACGAATAAAATACTTACGATAAGATGGGAGATAAATTATTCGGCTTCGAAGTCAGTCTAATATTGTGACAATTGAATACGATTTTTCGGTAACAACAGTATCCCGACTACATCATGACCACGATGTGATGGTATCTTCCTCGAGTAATCACAGAAATCGCCATCGTAACTTCTTACATACGCACCACGAATATAATAACGTCAAACTCGTTGTCAGACCGAAATTCATATGGCGTAAAACACAATATCACTTCCGAATTACATACGTAAGACCCACTTCGCGTGTACCCTCAAACTGACTGTTCTTCGTCCGTATTATTGGCAACATTGGGTACGCTCTTCGTAGAGACGTAAATGCCCAAAGTCAAAGACAAAAGTCGACCAAAGTGAAATCGACACCGCTAAGCCCTTGCGTGTTTACGTTTCTTCAAGAGCATTTCAAGTGCGGGACGTCAACAATACAACGCAGCGCAGGCGGTCGGACGCTGGAACGAACTTGCATGCTATGATGAGTGACCGAGTAAACTATAGGTCAGATCACTATTAGTCGACGCACTGTAACATACATCGGCACACCTATAGTAAGATTAAGAAAAGTTCCAGCTGACGTGTGAAATTACATACGTGAAATTTAGTCGACTACATTGTCGGCATTCGATATTACTAGTAACTTATGTAATTTCTTGCATAACAACAACAACCAATCATCAAAAAATGTTGATGACCTACGAGCAAAGAAACGATTGACGTTTTCGATACGCAACACCGGGACGGTGTTGAAGTTTTGACTGACTTTGGCATGAACTGGGCAGAATCCCTGCGCCAAGGTTCACGTGTAGACTCTATCGAGAACATCAAATCAAAACAAACCGTGACCGCTGCGGTGTCAGCCAATGTGCCGCCGTTACAGTTCATAATTATAATGTTCAGAAGTAGACTTCGTAATGAAGCTGATGTTTATCACCAATTAAAATAAGAATAATGAGAAGATGAAATATTTTACCACGACTTAAAATCGAGGGTTTTTTTTACACAACCCTTTGATATCGAACAATACTTCTGTTACAGCGCTGTTTTTTTAAATTAGCAGAAAGCGATGGTGCTATTGTACAACAATATTTCGAATAAATGTGGTCAAATGGAAAAACCTTAAGATTACAATGCTCATTATGATAGAATAACGGAGAAAAAGATACTCTTCTTATTCAAAATACTAGACATTGAATACATCTGCCAACCGAGCAAGTTTCGTCTAGTTTTCCAGAGCAGTTTGCGGGAATAATGTGACTAACACTATATTACATTATCATATCCATCTTGTATCATTTCCTTTAAAAAAGTAAATCTATGACGTATACTGAAGCTTTTGAAAAGAAAATACAAGTTTTTACTTGTTTTTTTTTTTCGTCTAAAAGATTTCACTTTTTTTGTTGATATTTTTTTTTGAAGCTATGGAAACAAATAATTGTCCTACACTACAATTGCTTGATTATAAAAGAATTATAAATTAAAATTATAAAAAGTAGAACTGACTGGTGTAACGAATTCTGTGAGAATCCTAATAAATAACGCAAAGGAGAAAAACAATGATTATATGATGTCACGTAAGCAGCGAGATGGATAACGTGTATAGAATAAATTTATTCTTTTTGTAGATAAATATCTGTCGTACATGGTCCTATGATTTGTGTTGTATAAATAGATGTAAATGAATAAAATACTGTAATAACTTACAGTAGCTTGATGCACGATTGAAAGCCCTTACTAACATTTTCAAACTCCCAACTTTAAAATTCACACGCGAGATGCATAGATTTTTCACTGACTACTTCGTCCATTCGCGATATTAAATAATGTGATCGATAAAAAAAACAAAATTTGTGAAAATATAAAAGTTGCTGATTTTTAAATGGATTAAACATTTGCTGGTTAGGGTTTCTCGATTATATTCACCAATCATTATCATCTGCAAGATCGTCCTTTTGATGTAAAGATGAAAATAGTACGTCGCGTACCTTTGGTTTTGGATCTTCGGTTATTTTAGTAGGTATCGCCTTTGTTTGACCTAGCATCCATTCGAGTTCTATATCCAAGAAAATAATATGATTACATTATAAGCGATGATTATTATCAAATATTCTTTCGATTATTTCTCGAAACGTACCTGCTTCGGTTATCTTCATTCCGCGTAATTCGATCGGTCCAATAAATTGTTTAACCATATTTCCATTATTATAAATAAATATTGTAGGTAAATTGCTGTCTGGCCAGTTCGGTATACAGGTCGTTGAAATGCTTTTCAAAAACTTAGTTGCTGGGAACTTCGATGCCAGCGAAGCCAAATGTTGATTCAGAAGTGAACAAAGTGGAATTCTGAGAAATAAACATCATAGAGTCAAACGAAAAATGCGACAACGCGTTTCTTCTATTTGAGAAAGAAGAGTTAGAATATTCAACATCCAAAGTACTGTTTTCCTTGAAATCTATCAATGAAATTGCATTACCCTTGTTTGTAGAGATGAAGAACCACCCACACATCTTCTCCGGCATTATTCACTTCCGCGACGTAATCTTGCGCCGATATTTCTCTCACACTTCCATATTTTGCTTTTCCTGCAAGTTTTTTCATCTCCGCTATCCTTTTTCGACGATATTCCAATAGTACTTCTTCGTCCTCCTCATCCTCAAGTTCATCCAATTCATCGAGCGTAAGACTATCTATATCGTTGCTAACTAGCAATAATAAAACAACTGTTTTACTGTTCAACAACAATGTTCTAAATCGCTATGCATATATACCTCTTCCAATTTTTTTGTCTATCGTGCTTTCTAAGATATTAACAATCTGATCTTCAGTAATTTCTTTTTCCTTTGGCTTCTCAGGGATAATGCCTTGCCGTCTCAACGCGTCATTCCACTCTGTATCTTCATTAGGATCTTGCTGATATACAAATAAAGAATGAAACAATTCAAAACTTGACTATCTTATTGTTGGATTATGATAGATATGTATTCTTCATTTCTACTGCATTCAATATTCATTTCCTCAAAACGTGATCCAGCTTTAATAATTTAGGTAACTAGCTGAAGCTTCTGATATTATAGGTTCAAGGAGAAATCTAACTTATTTCAATGTTGTGAACTATCAATCGTTATTCTCACTTAACGCTCACTTTGTTTTTAACGTACGAATCTCAAGTACCTTAATAGACAAGAAATTGGGCACAAATTAACGAATCAATTTCTTAACGGTAATGCTAACTGTTTTTGTATTATAATGATGAGATTGGTAATCATGATATCCTGAGTTTTACACAAGTACATCGGATTTTATTCAATTGCAAGATGCATGAAATATAATCAAATTTCATTTTTCATTATGACAATCGCACCGTAACAAGAAATAAAATAGGATTACAGTAATACAAAGGTGAAATAGTGTTGCAAAGTTGTACAGAAATTGGCGAACTTTTTTCATTAGGTCAACAACAACAAAATCGAACCAAGAAATTGGGTAGACCGGAAGATCTGAGATGGTTTAAATGAACAAAAACATTGCAAACGTTTCCAATTTCATAGGAAACATAGAAATTGAATTACAATTAAACAGGCTAGATTCTATTTTTTAAATTTGTTTGGTGTCCTAATAACAAACAGTTGAATCGATAGTATTTGTTTTTTGAATTGAATAAGATCACACTTCTGCTAAGTGTCACGAAAAAAACACAGGTGGTGAATGAGAAGTATCGTTTAACATTCAAAATATTGAATAGACACCAAATAAGGTGAGATGTGAGTACGGATAAAATGTATAAGTTAAAAATATCTTACGGACGTCTCACGTGCATACGTTCGTGATATTACTTACCATTTTGGCTGCAGATGATATAAATCAATTACTTGGGTTTTCGCGAACAATAAATATTCCGGTAACAGAGAATAGAAGAAAAAAACCTGATTATAAGCCTTCAAAGTTATGCCTCCATGTCATACGAACAGTTAATTTGGAGTGATATGGAGTGATACGCTGGATATGCTGTTGGGGGGAGATGAGGCTCTATGACACGAAGTGACTCAATCCCGAAGCACAGATATGAGAACATGCGGTAGTTAGTCAGTATGAAAGTTGCGTTCCGAAACTCGCATCACCAGTTTTTGGTGACTTACCACGTTTTCACGAATGTATGAAGCATAAGAATTTCTATACAGCAATCTTACAATTGATGTGGATGCCACGATTCTTGCGATTATTTTATTACAAACAAACCATACAAATTTCAGCGCCTAGTATCACGATATTTACGAATAACTACCATATTCGATTGTGCCTGTTTTTACTGTACAAAGGGGCAAAATATTTCGTGTCGTGATTGGTGTTTTCCATTAGAACCTTATCCATGATTCGTCGATTCTTAATTCTATGAGACAAGTATCGCTTACTTTTGTCACTTGTTTTTAACTGTTCAATTTGCAAATACCGAACCCATATTGTAGTCCCGATAATGTCGATGCTATTCAATTTTTCTTTCATCAAATTTTAAACCTTGACAGAACTCTATGAGTACGCTTCGCAACTTTCTAAACTTGCTACAATAATGTATATAATTTTTTATTTCAACGTTATCCTACCTATATATACAACTTAGTTTCTAATAATATCATGTTTCTTACATGTTTTACAAATATTTGATCATAATCAATCTTTCGGTATTTAATAGAGAAAGAAAAACAGTTGAAAACCAAGTGCAGTATGATGTGTACCTGAGTTTATGAATGGTATCGACTCTCCATGCCAGCAGATGAGAACAAACAATATAACGTATGCCTGATATAAGATTAAGAGCTAGCTATTTTCTCTACGTGTCGCGCAGCATCTTTCAGTTTATACAATAATTCCTGTAGCTGTTGCATTGTGCAAGTAAACGTTTTTTTTGATAAATTTCCTTGTTGAATCATCGTCAATTCTATGGTATACAGTGGTGAACCGACTGCACTTGCTTGATTGGACTGTAATCAACAAAACGTAATCATTTATTAAAGAACATGTCCTTCGTTATAGATATGATTTTATACCTTTACGCAGTGCTCTAGACGCCAGTTAATATCAATGATGTGCGGCAAACTGGAGCCAATCCCTTCAAGAGAATTTCTTAAAGTTTCTTTATGACCTATGTACGCATCACACAATTTTTTCAATCTAGATCCAGATATGGATGCAGATGTTAAAGTTGCAGTGAATTTGTCAGCATCATAATCCAATTTTGTGGCACAAGTCAGACACGTCAAGAGACTAGCATACGTATTTTTAATAACATCTGGCTTGGATCCGTATAGTTGTGAAATATCTAGAAAATACTTGTATAATTAATTTATATTACAAATTGAAATTGTAAGTCAATCGGCGCACATGTCATAATTGTTTACTATAATTTTGTCAATTAGTGGGTATGTTTCCTGACGTTGAATAAAACACGAATCCAAATATCAATGGTGTGAACCTTAATCAGCGATACTCTAGTTTATTAATATAAAGCGAGATCCGATTAACGTACGTTTTCCATCGGCTTTATTACGAAGTTGCAAAACAGCAAGTTCTAAGAGACTAGCGAATGTGGAATCGTCGATAATATTTTCATTCTGTAAGGGCGCGAGGCCATGTATAGTTTTCTTCGAAATTTCCATACTCTGCTCAGACTTTTAGTCCCATACGAATACAAGTTGTATCGTAGAATAATTAATATCCACTCAACTGGCAGTAAATAGCAAGTAGTTGACAAAACAAATTGTCTAGGAAAATTAGGTCACCCAACACCCAACAGTGAACAGTGTTCTCTGATAACGTTGGCGGCGCCACTTGCAAGAGCTACTTCTCGTTGGACGTCGGATGACAGTTGGTAGCGCCGCGTTAGTCATCTACTGTGACAAGTCGTCATCCGTGATCGCCCCACCCTAGTTCGACCGTCCTACCTGCAATAAGAACCAATAAGAACTAGGATAGAGTCATATCCACTCATATCTATGATTCATATTGCTCATTGAACGATTCGCCGATTCGTTCGTCGATTCAGATTTGATTGTACGAATTCTTGAGATCACGCGAGTACCTTCGCTCTAACATAAGTAAAACCGAGTCGGCTGGTTGGCTGTGAAATTCGTGACAAGTGGGTTTCTGACACATTCTTTCCTGTTATCGCCGAATTTTTCCAAAGGTAAGTGCTACGTTATTGTTATTTGATGCCGATAACTATTACATACTCGCACATGTTTGTTCCACGAATTTGATAAGCGTGCCGTTCAGTGCCATTCACATTTCGATGTCGTTAGCCGTCAGTTCATTAAGACGTAATAATTCAGTTGTCTTTTGGCATTTGGGAATAATTTTCCGAACATATGATATTAGTTATGATGTCGTTCATTTAATAATCACGCGCATCTGAGTGTATCCATCAAATCAATTTACAGAATAATAAACATGTCGAGCATAAATCGTATCGAACAGAACATCACGAGCGTACAAACTAATCACGAAGGTGATGTTAAGAAAACTGTGAAAAAAATTGGGCCCGTTGTTCCACCGAAACCTAAAAAATCACAACCTGAGGTGAGTAATAATTTATTCAACGCACGACAATGCATACGTGATGTTGTTATCTGGTAACACTGATAAATTCAACAATGCATTCTTCAGACGTTTCATTTCAGTGTGGAAGCATATAGAATTTTTCAGTCAAGTAGTTGTAAGAAAAAAACTCTTAGATTTGAATTCTATAGAGGCAAAGTTACAACATGGAATGATTTTTATCTTTGTACTCCTATAGACTTATTAGATATTTTGCAAAATGTTATTTGGAGATATGATTGAACAGAATATCCAGTTGATTCCTGAGTAGAGATACAGTCTGAAACGAGTGTCGTTATCTACGGATGATTGACAAAACAAGAACTGCTTAAGATTCAGAAAATTTACTGCATTCTATCTTGTGATTGTTGTATTCAATTCATCAAACCTGTTTTGCTAAATAATATTTCACGTATGATGGTGGAAATAATCTGCAGTTTTTTCAAGCAAGTTTTAAACTTTGTATGATGAAGACATGAACATTCATTATATATTTGTCAAGTCACCGTATAAAGTCGTTTCCTTTAGAGTTGAAGTAACGTCTGTATGATCTATACAGTCTAGTATTCAATTGTGACACGATGCTTTTGAAAATGAAATCAATGCCAAAATGAAAATAGTTTAAATATTGTACAGAAATTTTCGTTGTAAAATTATTAAACTAAAACGTACAATAATTCTCATTATGTTCTCTAAAAAAATTGACTATGATTGTAAAACTGGAAAATTCATCAATGTAGATTTAGGAATAAATGATTCAAATTCACAGTAACTTTTATTAGCAATAATTACTTCCTTTTAGGTACCGCAAAGTTATACTTTGAAAAATGCAGCAGCACCGTCGTATAGTACTGTTTTGAACAATATAGTAACCAACGAGAAATCAACAAATTTGTTTACTCCTGCTCCGTACATCCCGCAGAATTTGAGCATTGAGAAAAATAACACGTTACGGAAAAGTCCAACTAATGGTACTTCATCCATGAAATTTTGCCACAATGAAGAGAATATATATACTAATCAACCACAAGAAAAATTCCAACCAAAGTATGGATACGACGAGAAAAGTTTCTATTCTAACGTTAATGTGCCAATATCACAAACGTCAACGGACGATGAATCAAATAGATTAGCAAAATCTGCAATATACAGTAATTCGGATACTCATGAAACTGCAACTCCTGCGTCCATCCCAGCACCGGTTAAAAAAGAAAAAGACTTGATATACAGCAATATTCAGTGGAACGCCAAACCAGAAAATATGTACAGTAACATACCAGGAGCTTACCATCATGGTGAGTAATCGCTTTTTACTCTCGTCTGAACCTTGTCTAACATTGAAGCTCATTTTACAAACATTACATTTGCGTAGAGATATAAAAAAAATTATTGTCTTCCCAACTCATGAATTTCTTTTATTTTTCGATTCTTCAGAAGACCTTCCATTGCCACCAGAGCCTTCAGAGTACATTTCTTGTTCCGCGTCGAATTCTTTTCCTCCACCACCCGAAGAATTGCCACCGCCACCAAGTCCAGTCTCTTCGAGTTACAGCGAATTGCGCCGTGCCACAGATCCAATAGATTTTCCATCCGAAAATTATCAAAACGATATTTATGGTCCCAGTTCACAGTCTTCTAATTACGAATCGATTTACGAACCTATTAATCCCAGACCACCGTCGCAACTGTCTTGCAATTATTCTTCATATTTTGGCTATGATTCAACACTACCATCACAAGGAAAAATGTCCCCTGTAAAAGAGGTAAGATTAATAGAAATGGCTCCAATGTACAGATTGTTAACATCTTGTTGTTACTAGGTCGATGCATTGACTGATCTCTTGGTCCAAGGAATGACAGTCGGAAATGATGACGGCGATATCTACGGGATTTGCGCACAATGCGGTCGTAAAGTCGAAGGTGAAGGAAATGGATGTTCAGCAATGGACAAAGTTTTCCATATAACGTGCTTCTGTTGCTTCGTATGCCAAGTTAATCTCCAGGGCAAGCCGTTTTATTCTCTGGAAGGAAAACCATATTGTGAAGAGGATTACTTAAACACTTTGGAAAAATGTTGCGTCTGTACCAGACCCATCCTCGATAGAATTTTGAGAGCCACTGGAAAACCATATCATCCATCGTGTTTCATGTGCGTCGTTTGTGGCGAGAGTCTGGATGGAATTCCATTTACAGTTGACGCAACGAATCAGATACATTGCATTCAATGTTTCCATAAGTAAGTCAAGATATATTTTTCATTGTGCTTCGAATCCAAAATTAATTATGATTCATATCATGATCAGATCGGAATACTCCGCTTCCTAAAATAAATACAACGACAGAGGTGCTCGATGCTTAAAATTTTTATTTATTCAGGAAATTCGCCCCACGTTGTTGCGTTTGCAAACTACCAATCATGCCGGAAGCAGATCAGAACGAAACCGTACGCGTCGTTGCACTGGACCGAAGTTTTCACATTCATTGTTACAAATGTGAAGATTGTGGCTTGATTTTGTCATCAGACTCGGAGGGCCGTGGCTGTTATCCATTGGATAATCATATTCTTTGCAAAGCTTGCAATGCAGCGCGAGTTCAAGCACTAACATCGCATATGACCACTGAATTGTAAAAGGTGATTTTTTTTCAACTGAAAAGTAATTCGTAGGACTTCATAATCCTACAAGTTCACAATATTACATACGTATCGATAAAAATATACACAAATGCAATAAAGACAGAACAATTCGGAAGCCAATACTTATAATTATATATGTAAAGTTATAAATTATAAAACTATTAAATTTTCGAAGCATTGCAAATGAATAATAGATTAAGCGTAAAGATTAACGGAAAATATGTGTAACTGGATATTAGGAAACATTCTCTATTTAGTCATTCCAATTTACGTTCAAGTAATCGTTCACTCTGAACGATATATCGTTGGAAAAAAGAAATGAACAAAAGTAGAATTGTAACATTTCGTATTATATTAGTATTTTAATTCGCTTTCCGCCATTAAAAGAAATGTAGGTTTTTTTACCGAGCATAGGAAAAGACTCACTGACTCATGTGATCTCGTGATCAAGTATTAGATTACAAATATTATATAGAATTGTCAAGAATTAACAAACAAATCGATTCTTAGAAGTACTCGAGTAAGGTATCAGCCATATTTGCATGCAGGTGTGAAAAATGCGTCGAAATTACGCATGAAATGAGAAATTTTACCCGCGTTATACCCATAAACAATCATGACGCGTTGCCCTCGATGAATATCTTACTCGAATCAGAAAAGTGGAAAATAATATGATTCCGCTTACCGCAAATGCGGAAGCTGTGGCTAAACAAAGAAAAAGATTACTTCACACTTCATTGTAAAACGATTCATTCCTGATACGACGAAGATAATCAGAGAGAAGGATAGCGCCGAGACATTTGTATGGTTTAGCTGTCAAGTAACGCGATGTAATTTTGAGACAAAGCCTATATGTGCAAGAAACCGTATGTGATATTATAATAAAAATATAAGACACAAACCTCTTGAATCAATCACTAATCAATTACTCGAACTTATTTCCCCTGCCAAATCAACTTCAAGTAGTCAAATCATTCCACGAAGTCTTCGCTCACTTCGAACAGTCAATTTTGCTCATAAGTACTTTACGCATGCGGGTGTTGATCAACCCTACATGAAACATCCAATACACCAGACATAACTTTTTCTGGAAAGTATCTTCGAATCAAATCAGCAGAAAGCAATTTTTCCCAGAAAATATATGTCAACAAAAAATGTTACCCATTCGTGTCGTTATTCATAGTTCTCATTTATTTTATAGTATCTGTTTTTACTGCAGAAATTATTAAATCAATATTAATCGTGGTTAGTCTGTAAGTAAAACAATTTCGTTCTCGTCACGTATCTTAAATCGAAAACATATCTTTTGATCACGCTATAAAGATCCCGATGAAAACTCGCAACACAATATCCAAATACAAATTTCCTTAAGCATTTCTTCATAGCGTGTTTCAAAGTATACTGTAAATATGCGTTATTAGAAGTTATCAAATTTCGGGTGTTTGGTAACGTCACACACGTCATCGGGAAGTCGTTGACATGTAAGAACTGGTGGTACGTTGCAAACGCACTTGACGCAGACGGAACTGTAGTCCGTTGCCATGTTGAGTTCCTCGCCTCGTTTCAGCGTCAGATTTCCATATTTGCATGTCGGACCTACGAATAGAGGTTTTCATATTAATATACATCAAGATTTCAAACGATTCGGTATCGCAAGATTTTTTTTATATACTTGAGTTCGTGTCAGCAGCAAAGAGATGTTTATTAGCCGCATCCGGTGGCAAAACTTGATCTTTGCCATTTTCTGAAAATAAGATATATATATATATTTTCACAGTCCCATTGCTGTAGAAAAAGATTTACCATAGAAATTAGTACTCACGACATCTGCTAGACAAGTTGCAATCCGTTGCTGGGTTCTGGTCACTGTAATATACTGGCGGACAATTTTTACTGATTTCGAAGGCATGACGTAATTCTAAACCGCAAGACGTTTCTTCCGACTTGCAAAACGGTTCTACGTTTTGTCCTGTATGAAAATTACGATTGTTATAAGAATAATAATAATGTTATGAGGTCTGAGCATTGCGCGACGGGTGGTCAGACTACCGATGACTGGCATATGCTCGGTCAATTTTTTGCTCACCCTTGTACCCTTCCGCGCAGAGGCACTTCAGGCTCGGATTTGATTTAGGATTGAAATACTGTCCCGTGTAATATGTTGCCCCATCAACATCGCATTTAAAAACGTTCTTATCCTTATCAGCTGAAATGTTAGATGCGAGTCTTGTTTTATATAGGTCGATTATCTTCGTACCTGTGAAATATTTATTTCACAATTTTACGTAAATCTACGTACGGCAAACCTGCTTCGACGACGGGCAGCAGTTTTCTCGAGAATACGGCAGGTAACATCCGGGATCAGCTCTCGCAAAGCAATCGATAATAGGACAAACGAATTGAGCACTGTTGCAAACATTATGTAAATATATTAAAAATTTCCACCAATTATGGAAGTCTAATTTTTTACACGGTATGACATTCGGGTGAAAAATTTGACGCACAGCTGGCTAACAATGACTCGAATGAGACCTTATTTCAGACGTGATCAAAAGTATAGATTCAATTTTCTTACATTCCGTTGCGTCCTTCCCCACACTTGCACTCGGCATTGCAAGCTCCTGCGTCCGCGGCCTTGAGCTTTTCCCCAACTGCGTATGCTTTACCTTTGAAGTAACACTTCTTTGGATCTCTTGTTTGCAGATTATCACATTTGTACGCATGGGGACAACATACATCTTTCGTATAAAGTGGCGTGCATGCCAGATCTTTATAATATGCTAAAGGTCCAGGGCATTTGGACAAATCGCAGCCTGCAAAAAAAAAATGTCCATAGAGCTTCTCTCTCTATCGTTACGGTTACAAATCAATGTCGATAATGAAATCCAATTCTTAGACAAAGTGCAACGAAAATATTAGCTCGAAAGAATTACTAATGCAGTTTACTAAACAATTTCGATTTGATAAGACTCTGGTTACTTTGAGTGATACGCGTCAACGAATCATTCGCCTTGCTCGACAATTCAGGAACCAAATTATTACAAGTAGTCATCGCGGATGAATCAAACTATCCTGAATTTGTTTCAGAGGTCAACTCGAGTAACAACTAATTTGTTCATCCTGATTGTTTGCATCAAAGTTGCTTCCAAAATTTTCTAACGACTTACCTGGTTCGCCCGCGCTTAAGGAATTCACGACGTAGAACGTGCAACACCATGTTAGGCAAATGAACCCAAATAGCTGCTTGGGATTCGCCATTATGAATCAGTCTGCACTGAAGGAAATCACGATCCAAACTGTCCTATGCTCCAGCTGAATCTTCTTTTATACCGTGTATGGAATAAAAAAATGTGAAACAATCATAACGAAAGTAAGAGTGAGACTCAGCATGGAGCGATGCATCCATTACGATTATTTCATTGCAGTCACCATCTGAGTAATTTTTTCATTTTATTAAAAGCTGCATCTCCGAGATGTCCTCGGAGCCTGCGAGGCAATACATGTTTCGAGTAAATTTATAACCGTCCTCGACTGTGCAACGTAACAGATACTAATCTTTCTGCCGATTATGTTACTAGCTTCGCAACGAAGTAAACTGCTAGACGAGGAAAAAAGTGTTATTTGCTCAAATCCAGAAAAAAAATTCGGACGTGTCTGGATATGTAAAACACGTGGATGTCAAATGGACAGAATTAATGTCCCGATTATCACGCGAGTTTTTGAAGGTGTTCGTTCATTTTTCATCAGCCTTTCAGACCTGGTTGTCCGCATTGTCCTTCCCGTTGCCAACGAAGTACAGACACCTTTGATTTTTACTCGACGTCCTTGTCCTATTTTCCCTTTTCCCAAGTCAACGAGTCACGGTCGAGATTGCACAAGGATGCATAGCCTGTTGAAGATATACATGATACCGGCGATCGAAAAGATAGGGCTTTGATATTCTGCATGAAATAACATCTGAAATCCTTCCTGCTCTCGTTTCTTTCGAGACAGCGATATGAATTTTATCCGAAGTTCAGGTGACATGGAGGGTTTAAGATTGTGGTGAGGACAATTTTGATAGAATACTACGGTATACGGATAATACGTAAAAGCATGAAAAATAAACTCTTATTTTCATATACCTTCTGCCCAGATCAGATATACTAATCATAACTATTGTGAACATACCTTCAACAGAATGATTATCATTAATAATCAAAACTGGCCTCTCGTAACATTACCGCAGCAATGATATCTGATCATTCGAAATAAGCTTTCGCAACGTTTTTCTGATTCGGAGCCAGTAAGTTACTGCAGTAAGGCACTCGTACCTCTGCAACAAGGTTCTTTGGATGTAGGAAGTCGCCAGTGGTGGCTGAAAATGAAGGTAGTCTGTGATTAGACCGATAAACTTTTATAGATTGGCTACGAACATATATTTTCTTACGCATCTTTGATCACGTGATAAGATCGGTGTCAGGGATTTTCTCAACCAGTTTCTTCGCATCATTTAGAAAATCTCTCGAATACATCTACCATTCTCTCGATACGCTTGATTACGTTTGATGTATGGTAAGCTCTTTGTCGCGAATCACAGCGAACAGCACTTTTATGTCATAGAATTACTGATACTGTACGAAAATTGTACGATTGGAAACTCCTCGGGTTCGCCCTGGAAGCAATAGAATTTCATTGATTTGATTACGATACACCCGAAGTCTCAAAATAATAAAAGAGTCTGAGAAGCAGTCCTCGATGACCTCTTTGTCTACCGCGACGAGGAAAATGAATCGATTTATACAGCTCTGTCACGCATAAAAAAAAATCTGAATCTGAAACTATGAGAAATATTGTGAAAAAGTAGCTGTCTCGTCATTTTTTAGTAATTCCGGTCGATATTTATTCCTATAAAATCGTATAAATCGTGAAGTTTCGTCAATCCATACGCCTGATAGAACATTGTATCCGGCAGGCATGTAGGCAAAGTTGCTCGATTACAGGCGCTTAGAAATTTCATTGCAAATCCTAATAATGCGCGGAACACGTTCATTGAATTCTATTCGTATAGCTGTAGCAGCTCTTACCGATGCCGTGAGTCTGATTGTGATATAGAAAACGATAGGGACGTAGTATTGAAACGAGTAAAAGTGATGTACTGCGATCTCGTTCTCGACACAGCATCGAGTCAATTGAGCAGTTCGGATTAAATCGCAATAATAGCAGTGATTATCGGCATGATTTAGCGTTCTCGTCATCCACGCGCAAGATTGTTAACGCTTGCATTGATCTCCACAAGTGAACGGTGCAGTTTTGGAAATTTGACGATGAAGAGAGGAGAAGGACTGAACATGGGAAGTGACTGGAGTTCCGTCCGCGTCAAGTGCGTTTGCGAAGTGCCGCCAACTCTTACTTGTCGGCGTCTCCCCGAAGCAGCGTCTAAAACATCAGCATTCGTCCGAAATTCTAATCGCTGCATATGAACTTGAAACAGCGATCAATAACAGATAAAACGAAATGATTAAACACAATAAGTCAAAGAACAAACATGGATAAATGTATATTAGGCAAATGTACTTGTATAGAGAAAAATGGTGTTTTATCTGTAATTTTGACCGTGGTTGTTTTTAATTATGAAATAATGATTCGAGATTTGTTATTATGATTAACAAGGCAGAAAAACCTCTGATGGTACAACTCTCGTCAACGTTCTGCTAAAGTTGGGAACAAAGTAATCTGTTCTCATCTATGACTGGTATTTTTTATGAATCCGATTGTTGATGGGAGTTGGACGATATTTTTATAATGTAATGGCAAGAATAGTAGTGATAAATAATTTGATAATGACAGTAAACAACAAGATATGCCATATTCTGAAAGAATACGACGAGTCGAAGTTCACTTCGACTGACACAGATACAAAAATATGAAATACGGATTGACTTGGAGGTCGATGCTGACGATAGATATTATAGGTTTTTCATTCCCGACAGATCGAGGTCATTGTCGGATGATTCTGAAAAATGATGAACCGAAGTTACCGATCAACGTCCGAATATTATCACGACACTTGTTTGTATTCTAATAGAGTCAGCTGCTATGCGAACAAAAACGATCTCGACGATCTACAGATCATCTTATTGTTGATAGCAAGAGAATTCACTGAAAGCATACACGATCGGAGAATAAACTTTAGAAAATAATACTATCGCATTTTCGGCATAGCACAATTTTAACGAAGCGTGGTGTTTGCAATAAGCTTACGGCATGTAAAACGGTCGAATATGTATATTCGATTCGGTAACATCAGAATTTATCGTGACGAACGAAGAAACCAACCGGTTTGCTGTTTTCGATGCTCAATATCACGACGAACGCCGAGAGGAGAATGTTAATTTAATTATGGAGCCAGAATCTGATAAGAATATATAATGAATTCTTGAGCCGGGGCAGAACTCCTCGACCTGTGGTTAGTAGTTTTGCTAAACCTGCACCTGAACGATACTCATTATGGTTTATCGTTTGTCGAGAAAAAATATGTACGTGAGCGAACGAATAGAACATTACAGCTTAGCTGCGATGCGAAGTGTGATTATTGCTTATTTTTATGCTGATAAGTCATCTCTGATTTGGAAGGCAGTAGTAGTAATATTATCAATAAAATAGTGATACTGCTTTCACAGAAATGTACGTTTTCAACGCTGAACGCTAGTGGAATTATCCAATTCTATAGATCACCAACAATAGATGAAGCTTCAAGTTTCTTTTTAGCTTGAAATACTCATGCAATAACTTGGGATTACGTAAGACACGGAATTTTTATCGAGTGACCTGAACAGATCATGCAGAATTGAAAAATCAACGCCATATCTCTGTCCCCACTCTACTTCCAGACTTTTACCATTTCCATATCTTGTTTATCGAACATGGTTAATATCATCAGTGGTCACGTTAGAATATAGCATGATCTGAGAACGTAACGAGCTTCGACACATCCCAGGTCACCATGAAGCGTTCAACACTCTCTTCCAGTTTTATTTATATCTCGTTGTGTTGTATTGTTCACGTAGTTATTTCTGCGAAGGCTGGTAAGTCGGCAATTTTTATCGCATCTTTCAAATTCCTCGCGACATTTGACTTTCCCAGTCACAAACCCATTTCAAGAAGTTTGAACGTTCAACTTCAAAAGAATTCGAATACAAAGTAGATTCGAAAAATTTGCATGTTTTAGAAAAGAATCTAGAAAAGAATTGAAGAGTTTTTAGTTGAAACAGTTGATACTTATTGTAGACTTGACGAAGGAGTTATTTAGAATAATGTAAACGTCCAGATACCAGCAATAGTCAACATGGTTCAATATGCTCTAGTCATATTCTAAAAAGCAATCAATATCAATCACTACGCTATTACGTCACGGAACGTGAATAATAACACCAATTTATTTCTGACTAGTATGTTCGTACGAACGAAAATTATTGAACAGCATTCATGTGCAAGCATCGACTTTGATGTCACTAATTGAAATCCCTGTTGATCATAAACATAAAGTTGTCCGTTATTGAGCAATGCCCACCAATCATTAATCCCGTTTTAGGCTGCGATGAATCCCAATGTCGTGGACCGATACTATACTATCGCGATGTGGGATGCACTCCCGTTTACGAAAATGAGGATAGCTGTTGTCCCTACAAATACGACTGCCAACATCTAGAGGGTAGATCTCCTGACAAGTGTTACTACAAAGGACACGTATATGCAGTGGGAGAACAGCTGCGAAAAGAGGACGCGCGCCCGTGTGACATCGGATGCACCTGTAGAGAGGGGTATCTTGGACCGTAGGTCAAATGATTTGGATCAATAGCTCAAGTCTCCAGAATTTATCGTTCTTATTAATGAGAAACACCAATTGGTTTTTCATCATTCTTCAAAGTCCGTCATTATTTGACAGATGCAATTTGGAACCCGAATGCAATAACCTACCACGAATCTAATAAAACGAAATAATGAATTCTTGATACAGGGCACGATTCCATTGCGCTATAGTGGATTGTTTCGGTCGAGCATCACCAGGCTGTCATCTGCAGCGTTCGCACGATGCATGTTGTTCACGGTATCCAGAAATCTGTCGTACGTTTATTTCTGCAAAGTATTACGTACACAAATTATTTACGTTTACAAATTATTTCTGCGTGTCAACTGAGATTTTTTTTTCAGCTAATAAGGACCCCGACGTCTTCAAGTGCGAAGTTGACGGAACAACGTATTACAAGGGACAGCCGTTCACTCCAAAAGACGCTTCGGACAAGTCATGCATCTGCTTAGAAGGATACACAGGTAAGCAACCTTCCGAACAAACAGTTTTTTATGCCATGAACGTATCCATTGGTGGATTCTTGTTCGATATGCGATCGCTATTTGTTTTGAATCAGGGCAAAACGTGGAACCTTATTGCAAGACACCGGATCCTGTGTCCTGCCGCTCGGAACTACGTCACGCTACCGAAATCCAGTCCAATTGCTCGCCGGTATATTACAGTCACCAGAATCCAGCTACCGATTGCAATTTGTCTTACAGATGCCGTAAATATCAATTTGTGATTCGTACACCTCATTTTTTGATGAAACATTTGAACGCTGCTCACTCTATCGTACAACCTATTTCAGAGAACGAGAACGATGAAATAGTTGAAGCAGAAGCCGATGCGAAAGATTTATATCCCGACGACGCAAATTCTGGTATGTATGTAAATACATAACACGTGATTTTTCTCGAATGGTTTTACGAGCTATTCGAATAATTTAATTCTCGCATGCTTCGTGTTAAAAGAAATTTCGTATGAATTTAATTGACCGAATAGTAGTGTTGATTATCAGTTTCATGAAAATTCTATGACTATCACCAATTGCAATTACACGTTTTACTATCACATCATTTTTACAGATCTCAAATGTAAATTTGGAAATATGACTATGAGTCGTGGTGAACAACTGAATATGGCAACATATTATACTTCCGTCTGCGTCAAGTGTATTTGCGAAGTACCACCAGTACCCACATGTCAAAGACTCCCGGATGAAGACTGTGACATTACCAAACATCCGGTTTTCGAAGAGTTCCACTGAAAATATCACAAATTATGATTGCTGATGACTTTTCTGATTTCTTACCTACTGTACTTTTAGTACTAAATAAACAATTATTCTCGCGCTTGTATTCGTGATTTTCATTCATAAATGTGTCGATGGGACAGTTCGTACACGCCGATTAGTACACACTATAGTTTCTATCAAATTTACAAATACAACCTAACGCAGATCTCAAATGTTTTCCTCCCTACGGTTACTACCAATAAATAGTACCTGAGTCGAGAATTTCGGAAGTTTGTTTCTTGATTCAACCGAAGAAATAGTCGGAGTCCGGCATGTAAAACGGTGAGATGGGTTCTCGATGGTCATTATTGTGACGAACGAATCTGATAAGAATATATAATGAATTCTGGAGACGGGGCAGAACTCCTCAACCGTTGGTTAGTAGTCTAGCTAAACCTGCACCTAAACGATACTCATTACGGTTTATCATTTGGTGACAAACAAATATGCATGCGAACGAACGATTAGAACATAATAGCTTATTTGGAATTCGGAGTGTGGTTATTTTTAAACTGATAGGTTATCTCTGGATAATAAGGTGGAAGTAGTAATATCATGAATAGAATAGTGATCCTGCGGTGTGTACGCATAAAGTGAAATTTTCAATATGAAACGAATATCAAGCTGGGGTAGACATGCATCAGAACATCTAAATTCACGGATATTATCGCGATTCTGATGCTGATGAAACGGAAACTAAATTCTATCCGTAGTTTCCGTCCAACTGGAAAAATCTACCGAATCTGATTATGCTACATGTAACTATAAAAGCTGATATTCCAAATATCCTTCGTCGATGCTTTCACAGAAATGTGCATGTTCAATGATGAACGCTAGAGGAATTAGCGAATACTGTATCACAACAAAAATCCATAAAGTTTAGAGCGTCTTTTTAGCTTTCCTTACTTATGCAACAACTTTATATTACGTAACGATGGTAACGCGCCAGCAAATCACTATTAATTTCATTGAATAAACCGGTTTCGCAAATTAACGTTGTAATCGCGATGCATATTAACATCCAATCACATTGTTATTTTCGTTAACTGTGGAAACTTTTCGAATATTCACCTGTTTTTACCGTGAAGACGCGAGGTTTTGATAAAATCGCCTGAGAAGAGCATACATAACTCAAAGTTCACCGCTGTATCTCTTGTCCCCACTCGACTTCCAGATTTTTACCATTTCCATGTTTCGTTTATCGAACGTGGTCAATATCATCGGTGTTCTCGTTATAATACCGCGTAGCCTGAGAGCGCGACAAGCTTCGGCACATCCTCAGGTCACGATGAAGCGCGCAACACTCTCTTCCAGTTTTATTTACGTCTCATTGTGCTGTATGGTGAGCGTAGTCATTTCTTCGAAGACCGGTAAGTCGAAAATTTTTATGGCTCTTTCAAATTCCTCGCGACACCTGAGGGTATGGACGTGCCCCTGCCACGTCGAGCACGACCGTAAACACCTCTTCTCGAAGCGACTCAAGGCACTTTTGACCCCCCCGTTATTTCGTTGCGTATGAAGCAAGGAGTTCGAATTTTCAGAGATCAACAGGACAGACTACAACTGACTATGTTGCCAAACACGTAATAATTATACCTCATATTGTAAAAGACAATCGATACCAATCGCTATGCTGTGACGTCACAGACCTTGAATATTAACATCAATTTATTTGTTATAAGTGTTTTCATACAAACGACAATGATCAAAGAGGGTTCACGTGCAAGCCACGAATTTGCATACCACTGGACAGAATCACTGTTGATCATACGAATAGAGCGAGCCGTTACTGAGCAATGTTCATCGATAATTACTTCCGTTTGAGGTTGCGATGAAACCCGATGTCCTGGACCGATTGGATATTATCGCGATGTGAGATGCACTCCCGTTTACGAAAATGAGGATAGCTGTTGTGCCTACAAATACGACTGCCATCATCTAGAGGGTAGATCTCCTGACAAGTGTTACTACAAAGGACACGTATATGCAGTGGGAGAACAGCTGCGAAAAGAGGACGCGCGCCCGTGTGACATCGGATGCACCTGTGGAGAAGGGTATCTTGGACCGTAGGTCAAATGATTTGGATCAATAGCTCAAGACTCCAGAATTTATCTTTCTTATAAATGAAAAATCCAATTGGTTTTTGATCATTCTTCAAGGTCCGTCATTATTTGACAGTTGAAATTTGGAACCTGAATGCGATAACAAGCAGGATTCTAAAAGAAAGAAATAATGAATTTTTGACACAGGGCACGATTCCATTGCGCTGTAGTGGATTGTTTCGGTCGAGCATCGCCAGGCTGTCATCTGCAGCGTTCGCACGATGCATGTTGTTCACACTATCCAGAAATCTGTCGTACGTTTATTTCCGTAAAATATTAGGTACACAAAATTAATTCCGCGTGTCAACTGATAATATTTTTAGCCGATACGGACCCCGACGTCTTCAAGTGTGAAGTTGATGGAACAACGTATTACAAGGGACAATCGTTCACTCCAAAAGCCGCTCCGGACAAGACATGTATCTGCTCAGAAGGGTATGCAGGTAAGCAACCGTCGCAACAAACAGTTTTGATGCCACGTGTGTGGGTATTGTACGATTCTTACTTGATATGCGCTCGCTATTTATTGTGAACAGGACAAAACGTGGAGCCTCATTGCAAAGTGCCTGATCCGGTGTCCTGTCAAACGGAACTTCATCAAGCTACTGAAATCCATCTCAATTGCACGCCGGTATATTACAGTAACCAGAATCCAGCTACCGATTGCAGTTTCTCTTACAGATGCCGTAAATATCAATTTGTGCTTTATACAACTCAATTTTTGATCAAATACTTTTGAACGATGCTCACTCCAACGTACAACCCATTTCAGAGAACAAGAACGATGAAATAGTTGCAGCAGAAGCTGATGCAAAGGCTTTATATCCCGACGCCGCAGATTCTGGTACGTAAACAACACGTGATTTCTCTCAAATGGTTCGCTAGATATTAATTAACATAATGAAATTCTCGTATATTTCGTGTAAAAAAAATTTCATATCAATTTAATTGATTGGAATATGTAAGTGTTGATCATCAGTTTTATGAAACTATCGCCAACTGCACGTTTTACTAGGTATAATATCATTTTTACAGATCTCAAATGTAAATTTGGAAACATGACTATGAGTCGAGGTGAACGACTGAATATGGCCACAGATTATAGTTCCGTTTGCGTCAAGTGTATTTGCGAAGTGCCGCCAGTACTTACGTGTCAACAGCTTCCAGATAAAGATTGTGACATTTCCCAACATCCAGATTTCGAGAACAACCAGTAAGAAGATCACAAATTTTGTTTGCTGATAAATTTCCGATTTCTTTCCTGCTGTAATCTTAATACTGAACAAAAAAATCAATCTCGCGAATGTATTTGTAATTTTCATCGAATAATGTGTGAATGGGACCGTTTGAGCAAACGCTATAGTTTCTGAAAAATTTACAAATGTAACCAAACGTAAATGTCAAATGTCTTTCTCTATCCACCGAACCATCAACAAACACTTCGCTGAAATCATAAGAGTCACAAGAGTAACGCTTAAAATCTCGAATCAAATGGCATGAAGCTTGTCCGTTGGCACTAAATGGGCAGGCTCAGGAGGTGGAATACCTAGGAGTCACCATGGACAGTAAATTTGGAATATGTTCACGGCATGTAAAACGATAAGGTGTGAATATTTGACTCTGTCACGTCAGACTGTATCGATTCCGACGAAGAAACCGACCGGTTTGCTGTTTTCGATGGTCATTATTATGATGAACGCCGAGAGAAGAATGTTAATTTGATTATCGAGCCAAAATCTAATAAGAAGATGTTATGAATCCTTGAAACCGAGCCGAACTCCTCGACCGGTGGTGAATAGTTTTGCTGAATCGTCACCTAAACATTGAATTGGTGAAAATAGAATGTATGTACGTAAAAGAACGAATAAAACATTACAAAGAGCTCATCTGTGATGCAGTGGTGTTTATTTCTTGTTTGTAAACTGATAGATCATCTCTGATTTTTAAGGTAGTCGTAGTAGTATCGACAATGAAATACTGATGCGACAGCGTGTTTGTTTCAACCATAATGATCAATTGCAGTAGATTTCAAGGTCAGCGATTGTCGAACCGTGGGTACTGCATTATGCAGTATCATTACATCATTTTATCACGAGCGCAGAGAGGTCTGCTCGCGTTTACATGCAGCATCAGATATTATCAATTTGAAGTGAAAGTCAACGTGGTATTAAATTCAAGAAACATCCAATTTGTGAAGATTATCGCGATGGTAATGCTCATGAAACGGAAATGTGGATGATGCATCGTAGAACGATCATTGAACGCTGGAAGATTTATTCGATTCTATAGAACAACAACAATGAATTAAATTTCAAGTTTCTTTTTAGATTACCTCGCTTATGCAACAACTTCAGATTACGTAACGATCGTAACGTGCCAGCAAATAACTAATGATTTTATTGAATAAACCGGTAACGCCAATCAATGTAGATACAGCGATGCGTATGAACATCTAGTCACATTGTAATATTTGTCAACTGTGATAACTTTTTAAATATTCACTTGGCTCTACCGTGAAGACACAGGGTTTTGATGAGATCGCCTGAAAAGGTCATCCGTAATTCGAAGTTCGTAGCTATATGTCTTGTTCCCACTCTACTTCCAGACTTTTACCATTTCCATGACGTGTTTGTCGAATGTTGGCAATATCATCAGTGGTCTCGTCCGAGTATCGAGTAATCTGAGAACGTGACGAGCTTCGGCACATCCTCAGGCCACGATGAAGCGTTCAACACTCTCTTCCAGTTTCATTTATTTCTCGTTGTGTTGTATAGTTCACGTAGTCATTTCTGCGAGGGCTGGTAAGTCGAAAATTTGTATCGCATCTTCCAATTTCCTCGCGACATTTCGCTTTCTCGGTCAGAAAAGCGTTCCGCGGATCCCGCGAGCTTGGAACCTTCAACTTAGAAGAATTCGAAGATAATGGCAATTCAAAAACTCGACATTCCTCATCCTAACAATAAAATCAATTTACATGTTTTAGAATGGAATCTGGTAATGTGATTTCTCGTATGTATGAAATCAAAGAGTCTGTATTGCGATGAGAACTTTTTTTCTTGAACTGTTGACGAATTGATGAATATTTAGTGAAAACAGTCGATGGTGATCGCAAACTTGACCAAACAATCAATTAGTATAAAGTACACGTCCAGACAGTAGCAATCATCAACGTCGTGCAATATGCTCCGGTCATAATATAAACGACGATATCGATATCATTCGCTACGTTACTACGTCACGGAACGTGGATCATAATGTTATCATCATTTTATTTGTAAGAAGTATTTTCAGACCAACGATAATTATCGACTAGCATTCATTTGCAGGCTTCGACTTTGGATGCCACTAATCGAATGAACTGTTAATCATAAAAAATAAAAAACTAGTCCGCAAGCAATGCTGATCAATAATCACTCCCGTTTAAGACTGTGACGAATCCCAATGTCGTGGACCGATTTTACATTATCGCGATGTGGGATGCACTCCCATTTACGCTAACGAGGATAGCTGTTGCGCCTACAAATACGACTGCCAACATCTCGAGGGTAGATCTACTGACAAGTGTTACTACAAAGGACACGAATATGCAGTAAGAGAACAGCTGCGAAAAGATCACGCGGCCCCGTGTGATATCGGATGCACCTGTGCAGAGGGGTACAATGGACCGTAAGCTAATTTAATTTGGCCAAGTCCAACTGGTTTTCAACTTTTATTCCCAGTGGTCTGTCATTATTTGGGACCCTAAATTTGAAACCTGAATGCAATAAACCACCGAGAATCTATTAGAGATGAATAATGATATCTTAACACAGGGCACGCTTCTATTGCGCTGTAGTGGATTGTTTCGCTCGAGCATCACCAGGCTGTTATCTACAGCATTCGCACGATGAATGTTGTGAAATACATCCAGAAATCTGTCGTACGTTTATTTCTGTAGAATATCACGTACGCAAAATGAATTCTGCGTGTAAGCTGAGAATTTTTTTCAGCTGATAAGGACCCCGACGTCTTCAAGTGTGAAGTTGATGGAACAACGTATTACAAGGGACAAAGGTTCACACCAAAAGACGCTCCGGACAAGACGTGTATTTGTTCAGAAGGATATAAGGGTAAGCAACCCTCTGAAAAAAACAGTTTTTTATACCATGTACGTGTCCATCGGTCAATTCTTGTTGGATATACGATCGCTATTCATTTTGAAACAGGACAAATCGTGGAACCTTATTGCAAACTGCCCGATCCGGTGTCCTGCCAAACGGAACTTCGTCGCGCTACTGAAATCCATCTCAATTGCACGCCGGTATTTACCAGCAACCAGAATCCAGCTACCGATTGCAGTTTCTCTTACAGATGCCGTAAATATCAACTTGTGATTTCTACAACTCGTTTTTTGATCAAATATTTGAACACTGCTCACTCTATCGTACAACCCATTTCAGAGAACGAGAACGATCAAGTAGTTGAAGCAGAAGCTGATGCAAAAGCTTTATTTCCCGACGACGCCAACTCTGGTACGTAAACAACAGGTGCTTTCTCTCAAATGGTTTTCGAGCTATTCGAATAATAAAATTCCCGTGTGGTTCAAATGCGAAGCAACTTCATATGAATTTAAATGAATAAAATATGTAGTTTTGATTATCAGTATCGTGAAATTCCGATGAGTACCGCCAATTGCAAATTTTACCATCACGCCATTTTTACAGATCTGAAATGTAAATTCGGAAATATGACTATGAGTCGAGGTCAGCAACTGAATATGGCAACATATTATACTTCCGTCTGCGTGAAGTGTATTTGCGAGGTGCCACCATTGCCAACGTGTCAACAACTCCCAGATAACGAGTGTGACATCACCCAACACCCAGTTTTCGAACACTTCGAGTAAGAAGAACGCAAATTTTGATTGCTGATGAATTTTCTGATTTCTTTCCTGCTGTAATTTTAATACTCAACATAAAATTATTTTCGCGTATGTATGTGTGATGGATAAATATTCTCATGCGACAGTTTCTGTAAACAGTATGTTTTCTCAAGAACTTACGAATAAATCTAATGCCAATCTCAAATGTTTCCTTCGACTTGTTACTACCAATATTTAGCAGTCACCATGGACGATAAGTTTGGAATATGCTTGCGGCCCGTAAAACGGCGAGGGTTGAATATTCGATTCTGTAACCCCAGAATGTATCGATGCGAACGAAGAAACCGACCGGTCTTGCTGTTTTTGATGGTCATTATTATGACGAACGCTACGAGGAAAATGTTGATTTGTCGATCGAGCTGGAATATGATAAAATATATAATGAATCCTTGGAACAGACAGGATTATTATGCTTTATTATTCGGGGAGAAAAGAATGTGTATGTAAATGAACAAATAGATCATTACAGCTTAGCTGCGATGCGGAGAGTGATTATTTCTTGTTTCCCAACTGATGGCTCATCTCTGATTTTTTAGGTAGTCGTAGTAGTATCGTCAACGGAATAGCGATACTGTAGTGTTTTTATCAGCCAGAATGATCAATTACAGTAGAGTTCACGGTCAGCGAATGTCGAACAATAGCTGCTACATTATGCATCACCATTACATCATTTTATTACAAACGCAGAGGAGTCTGAGATCACGTTTATACGCCGCGTGAGGTGATATTTTCAATACGAGACGAATGTCAAGATGGTAGACATAAATAAAAAAACCTCTGAATTTACAGATATTATCGCGATTCTGATGCTGACGAAACGAAAACTAAATTCTATCCGTCGTTTCTGTCAGACTCGAAAATATACGAAATCGGATTGAGCTACGTATTCTAAATATTCTGCGTCGCTGCTTTCGCAAACATGTAGATGATCATCGTTGAACGCTAGAGGAATATCCAATTCTATAGAACAACAACAATAGATAAGATTTCAAGTTTCTTTCTAGCTTACATTAGTTATGCAGCAACTTGGGATTACGTAAGAATCGTAACGTGCCAGCGGATCGGTATTAATTTCATTGAATAAACCGGTATCGCCAATCAATGTTGTAATCGCCATGCATATTAACATCAAATCACATTGTTATTTTCATTAACCGTGGAAACGTTTGATACATCCACCTAGCTCTGCCGTGAGCACCCAAGGTTTTGTAAAAATCGCTGGGGAAGAACATACATAATTCAAAGTTCACCGCTGTATCTCTTGTCCCCACTCTACTTCCAGATTCTTACCATTTACGTTACTTGTTCATCCAACGTGGTCAATATCATCAGTGGTCTTGTTACAATATCGCGTAGTCTGAGAACGTGACGAGCTTCGGCACATCCTCAGGTCACGATGAAGCGCGCAACACTCTCATCTAGTTTTATTTATATCTCGTTGTGTTGTATAGTTCACGTAGTCATTTCTGCGAAGACTGGTAAGTGGACAATTTTTATCGCATCTTCCAATTTCCTCGCGACCTTCCACTTTTCCGGTCAGAAAAGCGTTCCACGAATCCCACGAGCTGAGAACCTCCAACTTCGAAGAATTCAGAGACAATGTAGATTCCAAGCCTCAGCATTTTTCATTCTAACAATAGAATGCATATGCATGTTGTGAAATGGAACCCTGTACTTGTACCCTTATTTTTTGTACGTGTTTTGCGAGATCATCTCTTCTTAGTACATTTATGATTATGGATACAACTCGGTTGTAGATATTTCAATCAGCCGTAAACAGTGAGACATTTGTTTCATACATCAGTTGAAGTGTGTGTATTACGGGAAGGTTTTTTTTTTAATTGTTGATGAATTTTCAATCGAAACAGTTGATATTAATTGCAAATCCGACTGAGTAGTTATTTAGTAAAAAGTCAGCATCTAGATATTAGCAATCAACATCGTGATGTAATATGCTCCAGTCATATTCTAAAAAGTAATCGATATCGGTTAATATGCTGTTATGTCATGGACCGTGGACAATAACATCAATTGATTTGTCATAAGCATTTTCATACAACCAACAATTATTGATCAGCAGTCGTTTGCAAGCCTCGACTTTGAATATCACTAGTGAAAATCACTGTTGATCATAAAAATTAGAAAAGCACTTAATGAGCGGTGTGCATTAATAATTACTTACGTTTAGGCTGCGATGAATCACAATGTCGTGGACCAATTAAATATTATCGCGAGATTGGATGCACTCCCGTTTACGAAAATGAGGATAGCTGTTGTCCCTACAAATACGACTGCCATCATCTAGAGGGTAGATCTCCTGACAAGTGTTACTACAAAGGACACGAATATGCTGTGGGAGAAGAACTGCGAAAGGAAGACGCGAGCCCGTGTGACATCGGATGCTTCTGTGGAGAGGGGTATCTCGGACCGTAAGTCAATTCGATTTGAATGAGCCGCTCAACTCACCAGAATCTATCTTCCTTGTCGATTCTTCGCGGTCTGTCATTATATGGAACTGCGAATTTGAAATCTGAATGCAATATCAAGCAAGAATCTAGTCTATAGAAATAACGAGTTTTCAAAACAGGGCACAATTCACTTGCGCTGTAGTGGATTGTTTCGCTCGATCATCACCAGGCTGTTATCTACAGAATTCGCACGATGAATGTTGTCCAGTACATCCAGAAATCTGTCGTACGTTCATTTTCGTTAAATATTTCGTACATAAAACCAATTTTGCGTGTCAACTGAGAATTCTTTTCAGCTGATAAGGACCCCAACGTCTTCAAGTGCGAAGTTGATGGAACAACGTATTACAAGGGACAATCGTTCACTCCGAAAGCCGCTCCGGACAAGACATGTATCTGCTCAGAAGGGTATACAGGTAGGCAACCTTCTTAACAACCAGTTTTTTATGCGTGCACATTCGTCGATTCCTGTTCACTATACGCTCGCTATTTATTGTGAGCAGAACAAAACGTGGAGCCTCATTGCAAAGTGCCTGAACCGGTATCCTGCCAAACGGAACTTCATCAAGCTACTGATATACATTTCAATTGCTCGCCGGTATATTATAGCAGCCAGAATCCAGCTACCGATTGCAATTTGTCCTACAGATGCCGTAATTATCAATTTGCGATTTACACAACTCAATTTTTGATCAAATCCTTGAATGCTACTCTAACGTTTAACGCGTTTCAGAAAACAAGGACGATCAAATAGTTGAAGCAGACGCTGATGCAAAGGCTTTGTTTCCCGATGAGACAAATTCGGGTACGTAAACAGCGTGACTTGTCTCAAATAATTTACGAGCTATTAGGGTAATGAAATTCCCGTATGGTTCATGTCAAAAGGAATTTCATGTGAATTTCATCCAATGAAATATGTAGCGTTGATTATCAGTTTCACGAAAATTCAATGACTATCGTCAATTGCAATTGCACGTTTTACCATCACATTATTTTTACAGATCTTAAATGTAAATTTGGAAATATGACTATGAGTCGAGGTGAACAACTGAATATGGCAACATATTATACTTCCGTCTGCGTCAAGTGCATCTGCGAAGTGCCACCAGTACCTACGTGTCAACATCTTCCAGATGAAGTTTGTGACATTACCAAACACCCAGTTTTCGATCACTTCGAGTAAGAAGATCACAAATTTCGATTACTGATGACTTTCCTTGTTTCCTCTTTGCTGTAATCTTAATACTCAACAAAGAATTATTCTCGCATATGTATTAGTAATTTTCATCGATAAATGTGTCGATGGGACAGTTTGGGTAAACGCTATATTTTCTTACAAAGTTACAAATACAATCTAACGCAAATATCGAATGTTTTTCTTGACTTGTTCTCACCAATAAATAGTATCTCGGTCGAGAATCGCGAAAGTTTGTTGCGTATGCCAAGTCTCTTGGTTCAACTGAAGAAATACACAGAGTCCAAGATGTTCTTCGGATCGAATGCTCCCCGCGCTGGTACTCGCATCAGCGCTCCATTCATTTTGTAATTTTTCAACTCTGCGATCAAACCATCAGACAACACTTCGCTGAAATCATACGAGTCACAAGAGTAACAAATAAAAATTAGAATCCGTGTGCTACTTATTAAAACTCGATTCAATGGCAGCCAACGTCGGAAATACTCCATCTTTCCGAAAGTCCTCGAGGGAGGAAGTTATGGGCCCAACCCTATGCACTGAGCACCTCACCGATAAGATCACAAGCTCGACGGTCTCAGGTGAACCATTATTGTCAGGCCATGAACGACTCGGACAAATTCGCAGCAGATCTAACAGAAGCTCTTGGAATATGTTAACGGCATGTAAAACGATGAGATATAAATATTTGATTCTATAGCGTCAAATTGCAGAGATCTTAACGTCGCTGCATGAAAAAAACGAACTTTTATCTTCAAGAATCAACTTTATTCATTTATTTTGTAGTTATCATTTATCAGACTGTTCGTTTTTGAACAGCCTCTGGTAATGCACCGATAATACTGTGCGATTAGCTCGTGCGCCGCTTGCTGCTAATTTCACGTTCAGTGGATTACGTTCAAGGCCCCAACTGCTCTCGACAAAGTGAAAAAACGTTATTTTTGTAGAAATTCAACAAGATAGGGGACGAGCCGCCAAATAGGTGGGGCATATGTAGACGTCAATACTTTTTGTGAAAAATAATTATCGCGTAATTTTACTTGTTAGATTACAATAATTTATTTACCCTATTTTTTTGAATAGACGATTTTGATATTCTATTTGATTGCTTTACTGAAAAACACTGATTCACGAACAGAATCGGTCACGAGACAGACCAGAGGAGAGATGTTTTTCATGTTGGAGGTTCTAGCGTGACGGAAACAAATAGATTCAAATAATGAATTTATGTGACCATTAAGAAGATGGTGAATTTTGCGAGATGCTAAAGTTATTTCGAACAAATTTGATTAAAAAATGTGATTGCTTGTAGTCGAAGTCGGAAGTATCTCTTGACTTACATGAGAATGCCCCATATACGTAACTACGAACTGATATTCTAAGTAGTCTCCGTCGTTGCTTTAAAAAAATGTAGACTTCCATTATCTATTGCTAAAAATCAACGACAATAGAGGAATTCGAAATTTGCTTTTACTTTATATGACTTACGCAGCAACTTGGCATTATGCGACCATCGAAACGTGCCAGCAAATTAGTCACAATTTCAAAGAATAAACCGGTATAGGCAATTAATGTTATAGTATCGATGAAAATTGACATCTTATCAGGTTGTTATTTTTGCCAACTGTGGAAACTTTTCAAATATTCACCTCCCTCTGGCGCAAAGACACGAGGTTTTGATAAAATCGCCTGAAAAGGTCATCTATAATTCAAAGTCAACGCGGTATTTTTTGGCCTCACTCTACTTCCAGACTTTTGCCATTTTCATGACTTGTTCTTTGAACGTGGTCAATATTATCAGTGGTCTTGTTAGAATATCGCCTAGTCTGAGAACGTGACGAGCTTTGAAACATCCTCAGGCCACGATGAAGCGCTCAACACTCTCTTCCAGTTCCATTTATTTCTCTTTGTATTGTATTGTTCACGTGGTCATTTCTGCAAATGCTGGTAAGTTGATAAGTTTTATCGGATCTTTTGTTTATCGAATTTGGATTCTCAACTTCGAAGAATTTGAAGAAATTGTAGATTCCACAACTCGACCTTTTACATTCTAACAATAAAAGCAATTTGTGTGTTTTAAAAGGGAATCCTGTAACTTTATTTTCCGTACGTATTTTATGCGATCATCCCCGTTTCATACTTTTATAATTATAGTTTTAACTCGGTTATCAATATTTCATTTAGGCCTGAACAGGAAGACATTTGTTTCATTTTTCAGTGCATAAAATCAAAGAGTCTATATTGCGCACACGATTTTTTTCCTTCAACTGTTGATGAATCGATGAATTTTTAGCTGAAATAGTTAATACCGATTGCCGACTAGACTGAAAATCTATTTAATATGAAATAAACGTCCGGACAGTAGCAAACAGCAACCTGGTGCAATATGCTCCGGTCATATTCTAAAGAACAATCGAAATCAGCTACTACGCTGTTAAGTCACGAAACATGGAAAATAGCATCAATTTCTTTGTGACAAGTATTCTCCTACAAACGACAATTGTAGCACAGCATTCATTAGAGAACCAGTTAACAAGCAATAGTTATTAATAATCACTCCCGTCTTAGACTGCGATAAATCCCAATGTCCTGGACCGATTGCATATTATCGCAGTTTGCGATGCACTCCCGTTTACGCTAATGAGGATAGCTGTTGTGCCTACAAATACGACTGCCGACATCTATACGGTAGATCGACTGACATATGTCACTACCAAGGACACGAATATGCAATAGGAGAACTGCTGAGAGAAGAAGACGCCAACCCCTGTGACATCGGATGCACCTGTTCAATGGGGTATAACGGAGTGTAAGTCAATTCAATTTGGATGAATGGCTCAACTCGCCGGAATCTATCGTTCTCATCAGTCAGAAATCCGAGTGGTTTTTAATTTCCATTCTTCGATGCCCCTCATCTGGGACCCCAAATTTGAAATTCCAATGCAATAACAAGCAAGAATCTATGAAAAAGAAATAATGAATTTTTGACACAGGGCAACATTCAGCTGCGCTATAGTGGATTGTTTCGCTAAGGCAGTAAATCCAGGCTGTTATCGGCAGAACTCGGTCGATCAATGTTGTCCAGGAAATGAAATCTGTCGTACGTTTGTTTTCGTCAAATATTACGAGCACAAAATTAATTCTGCGTGTCAACTGACAATTTTTTTCAGCCGAGAATCCGTCCGATCGCCCCAAGTGCGAAGTTGAAGGAAAAGAATATAAAGACGGAGAATACTTCACCCTGAAATCCGATCCGGAAATGAATTGTATCTGTTTGGAAGGCTATACAGGTAAGCAACCTTCGCAACAAACAGTTTTGATGCCACGTGTGTGGGTATTGCTCGATTCTTACTTGATATACGCTCGCTATTTGTTGTGAACAGGTGAAAACGTGGAACCTTGGTGCAAAAAGCCCGCTGCGTCGTATTGCAGTCCGGAATTTCGTCACGCTGGTGAGATCTATTACAATTGCTCGCCGATATATTACAGCACTCAGAATCCAGCTACCGATTGCAGCGTCTTTTCGAGATGCCGTAAATATCAATTTTTGATCAAATCTTTGAACGCTGCTCACTCTACTAACCATGTAACACATTTCAGAAAACGAGGCCGATATAATCCTTAAAGCAGAGCCTCCTTTTCCCGACGCCGCAAATTCTGGTACGTAAACAAAACGTGATCTCTCTCAGATGGCTTTACGATTTATTAAGATAATAAACTTCCCGTATGATTCATATTAAAAGAAATTTCATGTGAATTTCATTCAATGAAATATGTAGTGTTGATTATCAGTTTCATGAAAATTCGATGACTAACACCAATTGCAGCTGCACGTTTTACCATCCTATCACTTTCACAGATCTCAAATGTAAATTTGGAAATATGACTATGAGTCTAGGTGATGAACTGAAGATGGGGACAAATTATAATTGTGTCTGCGTCAAGTGTGTTTGCGAAGTGCCACCAGTACCTACGTGTAAATGTCTTCCGGATGAAAAGTGTGATGCCAGCGAACACCCACCTTTCGAACACTTCCAGTAAGAAGATCGCAAACCTTGATTGTTGATGACTTTCTGATTTCTTTCCTGCTGTCACTTTAATACTAAACAAAGTATTATTCTCGCGAATGTAATTGTAATTTTCATCGATAAATGTGTCGATGGGACGGTTTGGGTAAATACTATATTTTCTTAAAAATTTACAAATACAATCTAACGTAAATCTCAAATGTTTTACTTGACTTGCTAGTACCAATAAAGAGTACCTTGGTCGAGAATTACGGAAGTTTGTTGTGAATGCGACGTTTCTTGGTTCAACTGAAGAAATAGACGGAGTCCAAGACGTTCTTGAGATCGAATGATCCGCGTGGTGGTACTCGCAACAGTGATTGATTCATTTTATATTTAGCCAACTCTGCGATCGAACCATCAGACAACACTTCGCTGGAATCATAAGCAGGTTTCGGTCGTAAGAGTAACACATGAAAACTCGATTCGATGTCTGCTACTGCTACACCATACTAACCTGTCGTTGTAACAAAACTTCGTGAGAAGAAATTCTGAAAGATTTTCTAAAATTGGCTCCGAATGCAGAGAAACAAACTGCTCGCGGCATATCTGAAACAAAAATATAATCTCTGCAAATCGAAATTCTTCCCGTAAATTAATCGATCAATAATATTAGCTGTCATGATTCTACGAGCAAGTATTGTTGATACCCGTATAATGCATGTAAGTGGAATAAAGTGGGCAAACCTTATTCATCGCAGGAACAGTTGCAGCGTGCGTCCAAAAACAATCGTGAACCGATACAAAAGTGAGACCGGCGTGTTCACAGTATAGACTAGTCAACATCATGTGACACGAATCGAGCGAGTGAATGAAATTAGGTGGGAATGCATTTTTTTGTTTCATTACGTTAGGTCGCCTGAAAAGAGAAAATTGATAACGCATCACGAAAACCTAGATTGTAATTATTTTAATCGAACAATGTTATTCGTCTCTTCTGTTTTGCTGCAAAGTTGTTGGAATCTCGAAGAATTGCGTGCGAATTGTAAAACGTACTGAAACATGTCCGCATGATAATTCTGCGTTGGTTTCTTGCCATCGAAATGTTGAATGTTTTTGTTATAAGGTTGAACTACGGGAAGTCCCAGAGGTGTGACCCATTCAACGTGTTCGCCACGTAGGAATGAGATATGTCGCGCGCATTCAGTCAACCAATCCTGAATCGATTTTGCACTTGTAAACATTTCTCTCAAGCTGCTGAATGTTTTATGAGCCAAGTAATGGCTGCCTTGCCATAATATTTCGTCGGGAAAATTGACATCTAAGAATAAACGAAGAAACGTAAATTCAAACATGTTCAATACACATCGCTCAGCACAGTGGTTACAATCAAATCACCTTTCAATTGTTTAGCAATTTGGAGTCTGGCACCAAATCGCGTCACACCGTACACGGTTGTCATTACAGTTTGCTTGATGACTTTTCGTTTGATAATACCTTTCAGCTGAATTGCTATCATCATTCCATTTGCAGCATCTTGTTCACGCTCTTTTTCAACCTAACGTGTTTTTCAGGATGAAATATAAAATCCACAATATGATAAATTTGCGACGGAAAACATCCATATAAAAATTGCAAAAATTATCTACCAGTGCGGCAATCGTAGTGTAAACGTCTTGAGGTTTGGCAGATGGCACTAGGTTTACACTTTCAGCTCCGGATTGGTCTCTGCCGAGAGCAGCGTAATGCTGTAATCCATTGCAACTACCGTCTTGATGGACAGGAAATCTACTAACGTAATCCTCTGAATTTGGTAGCTTCAAGGCCTCGTGTATCTCCATGCAGGCCGCTAATGTTTGCCACGGTTCTTCTGATTCTTGCCACCACATTTCACCCTGGAAAAAATTAATTATTGATATAGTAAATTGATAATAATCAATAAAAATACGAAAAATACTATGAAGACGTACTTAATATTTATCGAGTTTTTCAACAACTTACTGTTAAAGGATTCCTAGCACTGTCCAATATTTTAGGGAGCATTTCGTTAGCATACCGGAGACGCTCGACATTAGATTCTCGTTTTTTAATACCAGTCAGATTTATAATATGAATTTTCAACCAGTCGAGACCTGTCGGTCCCAGTGGTTTACCGAGTGCAAATACCATAAGAGAACGAGCCAAATCTGAACCCAAATGATTGACGTGTGGTGGAATTGGATAAGCTCGACCTCTGAAATCCATATTATGAGGCAACCAGAATACTTCGTTTCGGTACTGTGAAAAATCATAAAATTGGATGATTTATCTGCAAACTGGCACGACTAAACTCGTGTCTTTGATACGTTTATATGTTTCGAGTACCGCTGAAGTTTTTAGTACGGCTTACATGATTGGCCAAAGATAATCTGTATAAAACGTCGCACCACATGGAATACATGTCAGCTTTGATTCTTTTCTCCTTAAGTCGTTGTTTAGCAATGGCATTTCGCTCCTCCTTTGATAGACTCATATCAAGTATAGGGGGTGGTAAGTGTAAAGATGGTGCTTCGGGGATATCTAACTTTTTTGATCCCCCATTTCGAAATACCTAACAAATAGACTTGTTTACAATATCAGTCGTCATAGCTTGTTCATTTGGTAGAAATATCTGACCTGGCAGCCACTTACCGATAAAGCAACTTCTAAAACAGACTCGTTAATTTTCCATGGTATACTTCCTAGTTGATTCAAACTGTCTAAAACTGGGTATATCTGTTGTTTCGGTGCATCTTCCAACCTTTTCCTTTGTTGGCCCTACAATAATTATTATGAACTGTGAGAAATAATTGGTTTTAGTCTTCGTATGACGATTTCTAAGCAAGTGAACGACATTGCTCACAGTTTGAAAATGCAACCTGATGAGGTTAGAATCCGATATCAAATAGCCACCGTTATCGATAGAGTACCATGGTACTGGCGGTGTCAACAATGGTAGTTGGGCACTATCGAAGTTTATCGTTTCCAATTCAGCATCTTTGTACATTCGGGTAATAAGTGGATGCGGTTTGATCTGATATATTGCATGACATAAAACGGTGAATATGAAATCATTCGCCTCAATGGGACGGGTGAATGGAATCGAAAAAATTTACAAACCTCCTGCATGATTAAATGGCGGTGGGTTCTGAAGACTGCGTAAAATGCTGGTAAATACAGTTCAGTCGTGCTTGAACTACGCAGGCGATTCGAATCGATCTTAATATCTCGCAAGATAATGTTGTAGAGAAAAGTACCAATACCACCAGCAAGATTAATCGGCCAGCTGGTCATTTTGATGTCCGTAGTCGGACCGCTAGCTATGCTTTCGTGAAGAAGTTTTTGCCATATCGATCGATTATTCAATCCAGTCTCACCGTTTAAATATGCTTCGCAATACTGCTTGTGAATTTCCAACACTTTGTAGTGGATTCCGTGTTTTTTTTTTGTTTCGACCTAAATAAAAATCAATTATTATGGGTATGCTGGTAAATGGATGTATAGTATTAGGAGGCGTCATAGTTTGATATATACCTGATACCTATGATACACAGATTGACCGATCTGTCGACTGAGATTACCTAGCGAGGGACTGAAGGCCTCGGAACCAGTTGCCAAACGCCGAATTTCGTTGAGAATAATATCTACGTAATGATGCTTCTCTAAAATTCGTAGATATGGATATATATTGATTTTGGATCTTGAACGATCTGTTTTATTTTTAAACTTTAGCGTTGTCAAGTCCCTTTCAAATGCATCCTCAATCACTTTTCTCCATGTTTCTTCGCACTGGGTTACTTTTTCTCTCTGTTAGAAACAACATATACGAGGATATAATCGAAACCTTCAAACGAATGAGCCAAGGCGATTTAAATTTAAAAAAGCCTCGACAATTTAGCATACCATTTTAAAAACCGCGTCCGTTGGTTCCTTGGTGATGGCGATGCTGCGGACCGCAATGTAGCCTTGTGATTCCAATTCCATTTGACGATCTGCTCGTTGTAATAGTTCTTCAACTGTAAAGAGCCCGTCGGCTGGCTTTACAACTTGACGCTCGGTTCGCGATAGATTTTCGAGAAGATGATTTTCACAGGAAACATTTGGAGGTGCGTATGATGGTACGAAATCGGGATTCAGAAATAATATACCACAATTTGTCATCTCACGCTGATTACCGGTAAACTTTGATTCGGTTAGAACGTCATTCAACGTGATATTTCGTGCGCGCATCTCTGAATTAATTCTCTCAAGAAATTTCACTATACCAAACGGATGATCCCTTATATTATCTTGAGTTTGTTTCAAGCGTCCAATGCACTCGAAGACCGCCGCATAGGTTTGTGGGGTAGTCTTGAGTGAATCTTCCTTTATTATATCCAGCACATCCTGGATTTTCGCTAAATTACCACTGTGAGCAAATCCATGTAGTAGCAGATTGTGAATCGACACATCCACAATCTCTGGTTGCTGCTGAAAATTTTTTCCACGCTTTCGATAATAATTCAGTGTTGCTAGTCCATGGGACATCATTCCGCAGTTGACACAGATATCGAGATACGACAGCAAGCAGTGTTTGAGACTCTCTTGTTTACCGAGTAGTTTCAGTTCGTTCTGCTGCATCTGCGTGATATCTTTCGTTACAGTTGATCTTGACATATGCTTTGTAATTTTTTTCTTTTTCCTAGAGAAAATTTAAATTTATCACACAATCTGCTCAACAGTTTGAAATTGGTAATATTATGATTCAGAGCTAAATAATGCTCCAAACATAGAATGAATAAATCAGATTCGTAATTTTCCCATACGTCAGATCTTCATTCGCTACTATAGTTGAGCTTTCATAACTAGACTCGTCCATTAGATTCTTATCACACCCTGGTATAGAATTTAGCAGAGCAGCATTCTTATACAGCGCAGACTGAGTCGACGTTCCTGGAATATGATCCTCGTCGTCTAGCATTTCCTGCAATTGGACAGAGTTCGATAAAGCGTGTACTTCATTTTGTCATCAAGAAAATTACAACTTCGACGAAGCGAATAGAAAAATAAATGAGTAAAAGCTAGGCAAAATTACATTTACGTCGACCTCCGTAGAATCGTACTGAAGTTCCGTTTCTTGCGAATTTGTAGATATCGATTTAACAGAAGTTGTACAAGTTGTGGACTTCCTATTTTTCTTAACTTTATGAACTTGATCCAAGCTTATCTGTGACTGATTAGCGAATTGAGATATATTGTTAGCATTTAGATTTTTTATCGTGGCGCTTGTATTCATCGTACGTTCATCGGATACTGCAAAAAAGTGTAATCAATTAGAATTAATCAATGGAAAAATACTAATTCGTCAAGATCCAATTAAAATCAGTAGTACCTTCTAACAATTCTACATATTTCTTCGATTTTCTTCCTTGTTTTGGTGTAGTCGCTTCCACAAGAGCTGTACTTGAATAAGTTGTTTGAGATCGTCCATAATTACTGTTAAAATCTATAAAAGAAGTTGCCGTTTATAGAGAAATATAAATAATCATAAAAGAGTCGGCATCAATACAATGTTTCCATAATTGTAAGTCATGTTTATATATCACAGGAAACGCCATATAAGAACTTGGACGACATTCAAATATGTTAACAAAAAATCTATTCTCAGCAAATAACTTCCAAGAGTTTACTTGCCTCGACGTTGATTATTAATAGGTAAACGAGTTGAAGGAACGCATGAAGTTCAGTATTCGAAAACAGAGAACATTCACATGGGTATTGATGGTCGGAGGTAGGGAATAAAAATATAATTCAATAGACTTGTACAGGATAAGATCACTTGCAAGTTATGTTATGGAGTTGCGGGAGAAGCTTTTCGGGTCCACCTTTCATAAGTTATACGTACGTTTCACGGGTTTCAGGTGATAAAAATTGCAGAAGGAACAAATTTCACTCCGTTGTTGTAGGTTAATCTGCACTGTCGTCAGTTGTAGATTATGGATCGACAACCTGTAATGTCTTAACAACCGATACATGTTACTCACATTTGCTACAACTAATTATCTCAACGAGTCACTCTTAATTAGTAATAGTTACAACTTAAAAGAACAAGCCGAAAATACACGTGAGGCTGCCATTGTGGATCGGAGAGCGATCCCCACTCTATTACCAACCCATGCCAATCACAAAGTATTCGAGTACCGCGTGCTGTATTCACGTTACAGTACTACCTTAGAGTTATAATAAAAATAGATGGGAAACGAAGGATGAAAATTATGTTTTGGTTTTCAGAGACACTAGATGGCAAAATAATAGAGATCAATAAGACGTATGGATGACAAACGCAGTCCACAGTTGCTATCTCGCAATAACAAGGATCACCCATATTCATGTTATTGCGGCTCCGTTTTCTTCATCGATCTATGATTTTTATTTGGGTAGAATAGGGAAGATATTTGAATTCGTAGTCTTATTATTAAAAACCTGTGTACATCCTTTATTTTAATTTTCATTTATAACATGTTCAGGTACAACTTTGGCCACCTTTCGAAATTCCTTATTCAGCGTTTTGGGGCACTGCATCTCCGTCCAGCTCACCGGTACCATCGAGACTCCTTGAAAAATATGAAACAAATGACAATATGAAAATAATGGAGAAATTATTGCGATATCGCATTTCCTGTCATCTGTACACCTATGATTCGTATCCAAAACATGCTTATATCAATACGAACCAATTAAAAGACGATCAAATGTAACATTACTAGATCAAGTAAAGATATTTTTTGTGATATCATTTGACTTGCCTTCTTCGCTGTGCGCTATCACAACCCCTAGTTCATTTTCCGCTGTTGTAAGTTGATAAGTATGAATTTCCGTGAGTGGGAGCTACGTCAGTCATAAGAAAAATAATGATGTAAAAAGACAAACATTGGTTATTACTTTTGGCTTGGTGAGCTACCATTGGTAAAATAGAAGAAGAAAAAATGATAGAAGGATACAACTCGGGCTAATATGATATCTCCTGGCCTGAATGATTTGTACATTTCTGTTTTATCCTTTTCAGTAGCTCTAACGTCTTCTCTTCTCAGTATTCCTCTGTAAGGTCTTGTCAATACCACGTCCCCAATACATTTAACGACACATTTACAAAACCTTTGGTTCACTAGCATTACCATGGCCGTTACAATATCGCCTGGTGCTGGCACGATGCTTTGTTCCCGCATACCGCGAACTTCGACAGTGCATGTCTAAAAAGAATTAGGACGTTCAAAGGTTAAATTAGATTTACCTGCTCGATTTTTGGTAAAATACGATTGGAAAAACATACGCTTTCATTTTTGATTAAATTCACAGCACCGGCTAGTTTCGAATAGATGTAACCGTGTTGCTCGTACGTTCCTGGTCCTGGTAAGTTAACTTTATCCGACAAGCAAAGTCTCTGTCCTAAAATATCAGATGCAATTTTACTATAAATTGTCAAACAATATTCATTATTGAGATTATAATTAAAGACAAAAGTGAGGTTAAGCGATCTATAACTCTGAACACACCATTTTCTAAATATTATACGAATCAAAACTATATTACCTGGCACGCATACGATCGGATCTTTATCTTGTTCCATAATTATTCAAAGGATAGATTCATCGAATGCTTTTGTGATGTCTAATGAAAATATCGAGTTATTTGTTGATGAAATGACGGACAATTGTTGTCAACTGTCGCACGTGCTGCGGCATGTTCTCATGGTTCTCAACCGATCGTACATACTGCACAACCAATGTAGAACCCAGATGCGGTGGATTCTCAACATGAAGTTACCAACTTTTATGGAATTATTGAATTGTGGATAACTTCTACAGGTGAAGTTTAGAATCCGAACAAATGTAGAATTCTTGCTCGGAGTTACAAAAATTACAATATGATATTACCATCTCTGGGAACTTGTGCAACGGTGTTGCAAGTAAGTAGAACAATTAAAGAAATAGTTTCCAGGAGGTTTTTGACGAAAAATAAGGTATTGCAGAGATTCATAACTTTATATGTATATTTATGTATGTAGGATGGTGCAAACAATATAATAAAACAGTTTGTGACGAGAAACAGACTAAAATTGAATTCTGAGAATACGAGGAGCTAATCGGTGCAACGAAGATGCCAATGACCTGGATGATAAAGATGGAAAGGTCAAGATTTCTGGTAAAAAAAAAATTGGACTACATGCTCTGCGTCGGACAGAAACGCAGATTGATAAGGTTCAGCGCAAACAATCCAAGAACAATGAGAAGAAGCATCTCATTAATTTGTTCACGAACCAAATTCATGAATCTAAAAATCAAAGAAAGTCTTGTTTCGTTCGTTTTTATGAATTGGATGGTTTACCGAGCTATAAAATAAAACTCAGGTGTTCTTTTTAGGTTTGTTATAGATTTGGCAGCATTGCGAAAGAAATTTTAACAGGATAAGACCAAATTACAACAATTGAAATTGAAAAGAACATTTAAACTGTTCTGATTAAATGTTCTTCAACAAAGTCATCTATTTTTACTATATTATTGTATGGTATTTGTGATGATTGCAAATGTGGCATTATTTTCGTTGAAATAAATGTCTTGCACATCAGATGCGAGTTTTTTGTTCTACGCGTTCGAATAGTATGCGTGAGAAAAATACCTGTACTTTGTCATTTTTTTATTGTGCGTAATATTAAGTGGGACATTCCATGATCATATGAAAACTATACTGTTCTATCGATAATAAAGAAAACATTTTCGGATGTAATGGCAATGAAAATATGTTTTCATTACATGCTACGTCCTTCCTAAACACAATCATAATAAACTCGTATAAGAAGTTTCTATTCACGTGTATTTACTTCTGCTTGATATATATTATTCTGGAGATAAGTCAATGAAAAACATATGCTGGAACAAATTATCATTATCGAGAAATATTTATTCTCTCCAATTACAAGAGCAGAACACTCATAACTTGTATCTTCTTGGAATACGGTCAAAACAGAGCTATCGCCAGCAGTGTAAATCCAGATGAGCGGTCATCGCATAAAAAATGTAAACACTGATTGTGACCGTTGAAAATTCTTTTGCAGTCCTGCTACTACAGTCGTGCTTCAAGTAACGGATAACTTCAAAACCATATCTGATCCAATTATGAAAAGTGCTCAGAAATTTTTTTTTCAGTGGGCAGTTAAATGGTTTTATACGAATTATAACGAAGATGTAAGTATCTCATTAGATTTGTACGTTTTTGTCGAAGTTATGTCTTCGAGACGATGTTTCCAGGTTCACGTGAAACCAGATGCTCCTGAATTAGCTTGTCTTCTTCAAGCAATGGGCTTTCAATTACGGGAGTGTAATCATACGGAAGATGAAAATAATGAATTCAAGTCCAAAAGTGACTCGGTAAAAGTAATCATTGAATGCGGAACGTCCAAAATGCGAGTAGTAATGGAAATGGAAGATGTAAGCTGTCAATGCCCGAATCAAGACAATGCAAAAGATGCTTCCTTCTGGAGCGTTAGCGGAACAGGTCCGATGGGAAGCATGGTGAGTTCGATGACTTGATTATTGGTGGAATGTATTCCTATAGCAAGTCGATATACATGTTTCAGGAAAATATGAATAAAGTTGTAGAAACGGGAAGCAACCTTTTACCATCTGTATCAAAAGATGTCACTAACGTTGTACGAGACGTTACGCAGAGGCTGATTAGGCTAATAAAGAATGTCCCTGATATGAATCAAAATATAGATTCGAACTTAAATTTATCTATGATTGACAAAACTATGAAACTTTCGACGAGGACGGCTAACGATGCCTTAGTACGAAGGCATTCTCAGTCTGATTTCAGTGCAATGAAGTGTCGATCGCTGGATACACTGATTCATAACGAGGTAACAGAACAAGAAAAGAATTTATCCTCTCTACCACGTGAAAATTTACTCGCAGTGCCAGCTCGTTCTTCGCAGTCAGATCTACAAGAATCAGAAGTACAAAGTTTTTAATATGCACATATTAGTTTTTTGCAAACTATTTACGATCGAGAATGCGTCATTTATATTCACCATTTCATAGATGCCGCAGTCCAAAACGAATAGCAAAAATAAAACATCTTCAAATGTAGCAGACTTGTCGCCTATACGAGTAGTGCCAAAACCACCGCCTCTGCTACGACAAGCGACATTTGATATGGATATGAGTAGTAACGCCGATACCGAACCACGATCGTCGCTGCCAAAAATTTCTAGTTCTCCCGTCATCGTACCGCAACTCTGTACCACGCTGAGTCAAATCTCATTGCAAAGTACTGAAAAAGATGGCACATTAGTTGAAATATTAATGGAAACCAGAAGCAATTTGGAACGTGCATTGAAAATGCTGCTGAGTAATTCTCATGATTCCGATGGTATTCATTTTATTTTTTTTACTTATGGATCTTATCTCGTAGTATTGTATTCATAACATTGTAATCAGAATTGCAAGACTATGGTACATAACGTGTATTTCTTTCCAGATGTTTTTTTGAAACCAGCTGGACCAAGAAGCTCGTCTTTTAAAATAAGTCCAGGAAATAATTCAAGACCAGGATCAAGCTGTTCTTTGCCATGTCAATCTAAGCTCGAAAGTACCGCTTTGCAAAAACCATCAGTTCGTCGGAATGTTGCAACTAGCTTCCGAAAAAGCAATGATGAAAGGTCACCTACTCCTAACAAACTGTCAACGACTGGTAAAAGTTTGCTTCAGAGACGACACATTTCGTCACCGAAATCTTATTCACGACCAACATTATCACAAATAAAATTTGATACCCCAAGACCGAAAAATACCAGCGGAAGTACTTCGAGCACTTTGGCTACTCGAACGATTATTTCTGCGAAACGTCGGGTCTCACCAGATCCAAAATCTAGCCCATCAGTCGATTCGAATCAAAAGTTTGGCATGTCTTTGAGTACATCACATTTAAAAGTGACGTCGCACGGTGAATCATCCTGTACGAATAACGAAGCTTCAAAATTAAATGCATCCGGAGGTGTTACTTCCAAATTTGGATTCATCAAGAAGAAAATATAGCGGCCTGATTGTGTTCATCATCTCTTTTGAAATCTGCAATTGTCCTGTGAATGATTTTATTTATGCGTTTATGTTTTTATACATCATATTTCTAAGGGTAATTTTATTAGTTTGTTGTTGTTTATCAAATCGATGTTAAATGTAAGATTTATTAGAAAAAACTACTGGGTAATATTAATCATATTTCAAGTTTTTAAATTACCCTCGTCTCGATGACGCATATTTCCAATGGATATGTAAATTGAATTTAAAAAAAATGTCCACAAAAATAAACTTCGTAATGTTATTGTCGTTACTCTTTGCTTGCATCACTTCGATCAGCCCAGTTTTCGACATGCAAGACTGCCACCAATCTTTGAGTGAACAGGAATATCAGTGTAGTTGCCAATAATGGAATACTTCAATAATGCATTACCTAGCTCATTACCAATTATAGACAAATGTGTGATGGGAAAACAACCCATGTCGAATTGCAAACTGTAACATGACATTGAGAAATATTCCATTACTAATTACGACGAGTAATGTCTAATTGAGAGTCGCTCCATTGTGAATTAAAAAATGTAATGGGTAATTGAAATATCCTCCCTTCTGTATTTTTGCGATGGAAAACATTCTCATTATACATGACTTTTTTTCATTTCACAATCGAGCATCTTTCCATCGCATATTGCCTTTTACAATTTGTAATGGCGCATCTCTCAATTACACATCACATTTTGCTATTCGTAATACACATTTCTTTTGACATTTTTAATATACTTGTATATTACAACTTTTCACAACTCTGCTAGTGTAACGTTGTATTCGATCAAGTTTGTCAGCACAGCATGATAACCAATCGAATACAAATTATTACTACTGTACAATTAACTTATTTTACTCAAAAGCATACAACAGACAACGATAAACTCTGCGAGAAATATTAAATCTTTTTTGATCACCGTTTCTAATTTTATGCTTGAAAGTATGCAAACGCTGAGGTTTATCGCCATTCTGAATTTACGCGCCAGCATCGTCATCACAATGGTCAAACAGAGAAGTGAAAATAAAAAGTTATTCATCACCAGGAATCAACAGGGTAATAATGTTCTTTGGAAATTTCAATTTCAATGAGGTTGTAAATTACCATGTAACGCTACGTTCACACCGTCATTTATTTCAAGGAAGTAACCAATGGCAACAAAGTCCCAATGGAAACGACTAATCGTAACAGCGGTAGTGAGGTTGTCATTCGTTCTATCCAATGTTAAATGTTGGATCCGTAATAAAACGTAATTCAACTAATATTCAACTAAATCTCATCCAATATATATATATATGTATATATATGTATATATATGTATAGTATGGCATGATAGTTACTGGTTATTTGATACGCGTGTTCAGCTCTATTTTATTTTTGCCTCGAAGTAGATCCCTGATCCATCCAATGGCAAATCGCGCATGTGTATTCTATGCCTTCGATGCTGTACCCATGAGCAACGAAAATTGCTCCAAATTGCTCGTGGAAGTTGGAACACTGGATGTCGGATTCCAATCGGATCGAAAGATCTTTCGATTGCGCGACGAATGTCAGCTGTTTCGCAAAACCAAGTGATCAGATAATAATTATTAGAGATTACCACCTAAATTATAACAGTTTGCCAGTTGAATAAAGAGGAATTAACAATGCCGCCGAAAAAAGCAGCAACTCCGAGTAAAAAAACGGAGATGAAGAAAAAGGAAAAAGTTATTGAGGTAAGTGAATGATGAAATTCATTTAAAATAACGTCCTCGCCAAACATAGCCTCGTATATTCATGCACTTTTCTACCTATCCAAAGTGATAATAAGTCCCTTGTTATATCCTTGCTTGTACTCATGGCTCTATATCATTTTACTTAGGCTGTCGATGGAATCACGCCATGTGACTCTCGATCTGATACTACTATGTGCGTCCATATGAACTGTCCAAATTCTCTAAGACCCAACGTACATCCGATAACGTGAGCTTAATCAAAAACGTAAGCTTGTTTCGAAGATTGTAGTTACTATGAAACCATGTTCAAGGATTTCTATTGCCAGTCATGAGTAGAGTTCGACTAGCGTACAATAACTTGCTTCTGAGGAATCGATGTAGTGTAACTTAGCAATTTTGTCTTCTACATCTGCTTAGATTCTTGGATTCGCGAGTAACAGCGATTGATTACACATTTGTCACACTAATGTGACGATAAACCAGGGAATTTTGCAGTAGATGTTTAAATTTAACATCAGGTCGTTGCAAAATTGTTAAATCATTTGATGCAATCAAATTTGGACGTACATGGCATCAATGGGATTGAATTTTTTTTTTTCTATTTCATGATCAAAATCTATTCTTGAGATTTATGTACCAATTACGAAATGATCCCGATAAATATCGAAATCTCATCTGAATGCTGTCGGTTTTCTTTTTATGCTCCAATTTTGAGAATGGCCATGGATAATAACAAACTTTCGTTCCAACATAGGTGCCGATAATGTTTTTTTTTTACAGGATAAAACTTTTGGCATGAAAAACAAGAAAGGAGCAAAGCAGCAGAAGTTTATACAACAAGTTGAGAAACAAGTGAAGACTGGAGGCGTCAATCCGCGTAAACTTGAAGATCCGGCGGCAAAGAAATTGGAAAAAGAAAAGAAGCTTCAGGAGCAAAAGGAACTTGCTCTGATTTTCAAACCAGTTCAAGTACAGAAAGTTGATAAAGGTACTCAATTGATTCAATATTGACATATTATTAAGATAAATAAATCCCTGAAGCTCATAAAACCCAATATTTGAGTTAATTTATTCGTTTTTTTCTCCAAAAGGAACTGACCCAAAATCCGTCATCTGTGCCTTCTTTAAGTCAGGTCAATGTGCCAAGGGTAATAAATGCAAATTCTCTCATGACTTGGCTATCGAACGTAAAGCTGAGAAGCGTTCCTTGTATTGTGATATGCGGGATGATGGTGATGACAAAGAAGGTGATACTATGGATAATTGGGATGAAAAGAAGCTGATGGAAGTTGTTGAGAAGAAGCATGGTGGCGCGGGTAACAAACCCACTACTGATATTGTTAGTATTTTTCACTTAAACATATTTTATTACACTACGAGAGTTATACTATCCTTGTTTCATATATTTTTGTCACAGATATGCAAACATTTCCTCGAAGCAGTGGAAAAATCCAAGTATGGCTGGTTTTGGGAATGTCCGTCTGGTCAAAAATGTATTTACCGGCATGCATTACCACCAGGATTCGTTTTGAAGAAAGACAAGAAAAAGGAAGACAAGAAAGACGAAATATCATTGGAGGATCTTATCGAGCGTGAAAGAGCCAATCTGGGTCCAAATCAAACGAAAATAACACTGGATACTTTCCTGGCATGGAAGAAAAGAAAATTGAAACAAAAGGCAGACCAAGCTGTGAAAGACGAGGAAAAGCGACGAAACGATTTCAAGGCCGGTCATCAAGTTGGTATTTCTGGTCGTGAAATGTTCAGTTTCAACCCATTATTGGCAGCTGGTGACGGAATCGATGATGGGGATGAAGCTTTCGCCTCGTATGCACTGAGCGATGATGAAGATGACAATGAAATTCAATATCGAGAATTAAATATGGACGAGCTAGTTTATCAAGCTCTCGAAGCCGATACAGAAGGAATTACAGTTGCCAAGGATGACAGACTCAAAGCTACCGCAGAACCCCAAGTTAATGGGGAAATAACGGAGACAGCAAAAAGTGAAACCGTGCTTGGCGAAGGTGCAACCGCATTAACGATCAACGAAAATCTCTTTACTGACGAAGATCTGGAAGGACTCGAAGAAGAACTCGGAGACCTGGATCTAGAGGAGTAATCCAGTTGTCTCCGTATCGTTTCTCCTCCAGCTAATGTAATATTTTTTGTCAGATGACTGGATGTCTTTCTTTGGATACTACGTCGTTGACGGAACTCTGATAACTCTAAACAAACATTGAGAAATTCTTCCATGTCGAATTGAATCATGCAAAGGACAATGAACTTTTCGCTGATCGAATATCTTTTGAAGAACGTTCAACCTATTCAATTAAAATAATCGTTTGCTCGATATCAATTTTTTGCAATATACAAATTATATAAACCTACGGAATTCGTTATATACCTCCTGAATCAATATTATTTCATCACTTAAGAAAAACCTAAATAAACCCGAAAAAAAAATCATTTACATGCTATGGTTTTATACAACATCATGTTTAAGACTTTGTGGTGGCGACGGCTCCTAGTCAACAAAGCGAATCGTTATAACGCCTTTACGTACGATCGCTGGATTTTTCTCGATGTAGTATCGTAGTATTCGTCAAATGATACGAAACCTCAAAATAATCGGATCAAAGGAGACAACATAAAATATCGTTCTATATTTTTTAAAACTACAAGATTATTATTTTCATGTTTATCATAAATTGATTAGCAAAATTTTCACTTTACATTGATTTTAACAAATCTAATGAAGCACACTCGCGTTCACACGTTACCTTGCGTGCAATTGAACGACTAGGCGAGCATCAGCTGAACAAAAATTAAAATCTCAATCTGAAATAGATTCCAAGCGGATAATTATATTGATTATTTTTTAAATACGGTTCACTTTGATATTTGGTTGCAGTTTCTAGTTATTATATAGATATACGTATGATGGATGTGTGATTGTCACCCAAACTCATATTAGTTTTCAAGGGAAACTATTTTTGATCCATTCCATCTGGAACGTGAGTATATCATGGTTCTCCACAGGTTTCCTATAGCGCCGATGTACCAGTTGCAGAAGCAAAAAATCAAATGTAGATATTCTTACGAATTAGTTCCTTTTATTACTTAAACATTTTTTTTCCAGTTTTTCAAAATGAAAATATGTTTTCTGGACTCGTTGTAACGCTGTCGAGTCGACTTTGTATTTTCAACAGATAAAAACGTTGGAAGAGGCAAATTGAAAATAATTCCAGTACCTGTTTGTAATACGAATATAGTACATATTTTACGTCAACAGTTTTTCGTTGTCACTAATCCTATAGTGACGATATTGGAACGGTGCATTTGTTTAAAAACATCTATTGAAAGTTTCATCAGAAAGAAAATGGTCTATCTGCCGAGAAAATATTTTATCTAATTGTAAAAAATACAGATTCGACTTTCCAACGTTGACTTCACCTTTCCAACCTAACGATCATCTATCTTTTCTTAAACTCCTTTTCCTCCAGGGTTTATCCAACGCAAGGCTTTCATTATGCCCCAATTAATAAGGCCTGTTTAGTACTACCGCTAAAAAGGAAGAAACACGGCGTACGGACAACTGTTCAGCTAGAAGGTGCTACCTTCTGGTGGTTGAGAAAGTTTCATATTTTCCTTCAGGGTCATCAAACGTCGAAGTTCTTGCAAAACCGTCTTGATGGTGTATTCGCGTTGCCATTTGGCCAGCACTGGCACGCTTCGGTTATCGACCTGAGATTGAGAGTGAAAACGATCGTTAGAAAAGATCTGATCACAGAACATTGTTAGGCGAAAACAATCGAGTCACTTACCGCGCCTGTAGTACTGTTGATACAGTTCATATTGATTCGGCTTAAAAATCTCACGGTAGGAGCATCATCTGGATATCTTTGACCGCAATCAATTTTTAAACTATACATTCTATTTTCATAAGGTGTCTGAAAAATAACAAACATTCATCGCATCTCCAACTCTCCGACACCCGTTACTACGGACATTGATTAATCAGAGCTGAGAATAGATTACGCGTAGAAAAGATTATTTAAACCTCTAAACTGGAAAATTAATTGGAGATTGTTTATATTTCATTACTACGGCATGATTTTCATAATAAAATCTTTCAGCAGTTTCTGTAACGATTTTCAAACGTATGAGCTTCTTACCCTCGGTGGGCCGATAATCATTCCAGTCCAATGTGTCAGCGTCATATCATCATCATTTTCTAAACCCCAGCTAATCGTGCCGTCACCGACACCTTTTTGTCCCTGTTCTAATTCTTCAAGCAAGCGAAAATTTCTAGGCACAACTAAATAAAAATATCATATTTTAGTGACTGAACATGAGAACATCAGATTATTTCAAAATACTTGTAACGAATTGACAAGCAAATTTAACGCGTTTCGGCACAATATTATGCCAATAATTGTTCAAAATTGATAAGATTGCTGAATAGGCATGTACATCAACGTGGAATGCAACAACACACGCCTATCAGCGTGGTTAATAGATGATTAGGACAATAAAGACTCGAATAATGAAGTTAACTTACAGTCGATAAGAAATTACTTGATCGCAAAGGAAAGAATGGAAGTAGTTGAAAATACAGATGTTGGAGTTGCAACAGGACCGATGACAGTGTTATATTTTATAGGGGATATTGTTAACGTACATTATATTACAAACTGTAATTACGCAGATTAATGAAACATTGCCTTATATGAGCTGTCAAGCTTGTTTTGTTGAATTGGTGATGGAATGCGAAATAACGATTGAAATCATAAAAAATATTGTAGCCGGTAGAGATTACGATTTGTATAGGTCGAAAACCATGGGAATATAATGTTATTAACGGAAATACGACACTTACCAACACCGGCCGTGGGTACCGCCATGATCTTTGATTTCTTTCTGCAGGGCACGAATGTTTATTTGACTAACTATTAAAGTAACGAAGCTGAAATAAGCACGGATAGATTAACGTGTTCGCAATCGGAAGATAATTTACGTGAAAATTCTTCCACGTTCCGATTGTTCAATGAAATAATGAATATCTTACGCGATATTCAAAGGAAAGTGACTCCGATACTATACTTGGTGTAACCTCCGGGCTGCGGGAGGTTCGCGATGCCCACACAATGCACTCAGACCAGAAGGTCTACCCCATCGCTATTGACATGCCGCTCGCTAGGTCGTCGAGTCGCCGCTTGTGTCTAACTATCGCCATCTATCTCCTGCAACGAGAACTCTGAATTTCTGACGAAAATCTTACTTCTGTGAAATCGTATTTTCCACAGGAAAACTATTTTGAAAACACATACATAGATTTCGGTACACATATGTCAAACTCGTATTCCTTTATTCACGATTCATTGTTCTAGTCAGAGGATAATAAGTCATGGAACGAATTGGACCATTTCAAATATGACCATTCACGCGGTAAATTCGAAATTATTCACGCGATTCCGGCAATTTACAATAATTTTTGCATCGACCGATGTGATTGCACTATCTAGCATCGTTGTTTGCAACGCATTGATAATTGTTAGAAATCTTCAATGCGTGGTAGCATCCAAAATATTATATTTCAGTATTTACAGTATACAGCAATGATTTTTTTTTCTTGACGGTCATTAGGATGTCAGCCTAGACTTAATGATTTGATACTCGCGTGATACGGAATAGCGGTAAATGGCATATTTGAACATTGGAATTAAATTCAAATCCATTTCGAAGACTCAAAGGATTGCAACCCTTCTGCTCGGAGTCTGCTCAACATCGGACGATAAATGTCTGGGGTAAATGGAAGAATAACTCCTCGTTGTTGTATTTCACCTGAAATGCGAGAAATATATAGAGCAAGGTTCTCATCCACGTAATTATCATGCGAAAATTTGATTTTAACCATCGATTATCATTTTAGTCGCTATAGCTGCCGGGTATCCAACAGTACGACCCATTGCTGAATGTCCACTAGGATCTCCATATGCAACAAAGTTAATCCCTCGTTCTTCTCGGCGATTGTCAGGCCACAAGATGCCTACATCGTGTCTCAGAATGATCAAATCACGCTCGTTATCTTGCAAGCATAACATCTTTTCCAAGTAGTGACTGAGAGTGTCGAGTGGTGTATTCAACTTCAGAACTAAATCGTCTTTCAAGAGTCCCAAGTCTTCGATTGCTCGCATACGATCTTCCGAACCGACACGATCCGCCAATTTGGTCTTCAAGTTTTCATAAAAAATATTGTCATTTGACAATCCTAGCAAATTGCAGATCAATGTGCGCTGAAACACATCCGTAGCAAAACGTGAACAAAATTCATAAAAACTGATTATCTGGACTTAATATCTGATTTTAGCAATTCTTTCACTTACCCATGTAATGTCGGGACCATTTGGATGTAATATTGGGTCCGGATGAGGATCAATAAGACCAAGAAGTTGCATCCCTTGGATCGTATCTGAAAAGCCCTTGAATCTTAATGTTCCACGAAGAACAGTATTAGCATGGCTAATGCCGTATAAGTCCTTGTAAATTGTGCTGTCGCGATTGGGAAATCCTTCCAAAGCAAATCCTGGGAGAAAATTTAATCCTTGAACCGAAGACATAAGATCACCGCCTCCTGAAATCTCCACCACCTGCAAATTCCAAGCGATTAATTGATGCTGTAATAAAAATTCAACATTCGTCAAGCAGTAGTACGTTATTTTCAGCGTCAAAATGGCTAACGCACCTGTCCTTCGTGCAAGTATTTCGCAGGGGACAAGGTGTTCATTAGCACAGCACGTGGAGACCAGGAAAATTTGTATCGTAGCGGATTAAATGAACATTCCGGTGCAGGTAATCCTCCACACCATGAAACAAACGATTCGATTTTACCACCAGCTTGTCGCACGTCATCAAAACATTCCATCGCTAATAAATGATCGATTCCAGGATCTAGTCCAACTTCATTCAGAATTGTTACACCTCTCGCTTGGGCTCTGCAGTAATAATGATTCAAAGAATATTACAGAAATTACAGAAAGTCGAGATTTTATATACAATTCTTTAGATGACAATAATTACTCTTTGTGAAAAGCTTTAACATCATCACTCGTGTAACTCGCTGTTACAAGGTGAGTTTTTGTGTCTATACAAGCCTTTGCTATGACATGATGCAGCGAATATGGTAACAGTGAAACTACGACATCAGCTGAATCAACCAAATCTTTCAATGTATCTGGCCTCTCGAGAACATCAACAAAAACAGGCTCGACACCAGGATATTTGTTAGCGAGAGCATCCGCTTCATCTTTCAATTGCGATCCAAGAACAATTCCTATATTCTTGTCGCGATGCAGATACTCAACCAAAGGTGCGGCAACATATCCAGCACCTAATACCACTACCTAAAATAAGAAGAATTCTTTGGTACAAACTCTCATTAAACGTTTGCGATAATCATTTGTTTTTTGGGTTCGTTCATGTAAACACTCCTGATCAATACTTTTTTAGTTTGCGATTCTCCTGAATCAGCTTTGTGTCGACTACGTTGATTAACTTGTCTCAATTCTTGTATGTATTCAAAGTTTGGTGTAAGTTGTCCGTTAGATGCAATTATTGCTCCATGCACAGCCGGCGTGAAGTTGTGCTCTGCTAATGGTTTCTTTGCATCTGATCGAATGATATCCAATGCGTAAGGGTACAGAAGATCACCAAAAAAATCGGTTGCCTCCCTTGGCAGTTGTGTCGGCATATTATCAATAGAACAAACCAGAACTCCGGGTCCTTTAAACGACTTGGTATCTTTATTGCGATCAGCGTCGTACAAACAGAACGGCGTGTCTATAGTTGTACACTCGTTCATAAACCTAAAACATTTGGGAATCAGAAAACATCCATACAGTTCTCGAACTTACTATAACGCTAGCTCCAAAAAAAGTTACGAACTCACTCGATGCTTCCACCAGGGTCTGCGGAAATATCACATATGGCTAGCATCCTATGTGGTAATGCTGGAGCCCCTACACTAGTCGGTAACCAAGGAGTGTGAGCCGGTCTCAGTAAATATTTTGCATCAGGTATCGTCAGAAGTTTTGGGGAATCCACAGCCCAATAAATACCATTAATTATTACAGAAGCATACGGTGCAATTTTTTTACTGAATGTGGAAATATATCTCTGTGGGAATTCATCGTACTCTTGTGGGTCGAAGCCACCTCCTTCTTTTCTTTTTAGGTGGTGTCTGCGTCTCACTTCGCATGCATAAATTTTATTGATATCTATATGAAGAAAAAAAAACAAAATGAAAGAGTAAATAGATCTCTGCAAATCTGACTCTGTTTTCTTGAATCTAATTTGCAACTGCCGACTTTGCTTGGACATGAAACCCACCACCATGCTCTGCTACTTTTTTCAACATTTCGGGTGGCACGTATTCGTGTGGGAGCTCTTGAAACACTTCCTGACCTCCTTGACTCACATTCCCACTTCCTGTGAAAACAAACGTTAGCGGTCCGATAGATTTTGGCATGGCACCTAGTGCGATTTCGTATCCAGCATCTCTAATCGATTGTCTAGCCATTGATGAGTTTCTATAGTTATGTGCAGGTCCAATATGCTGTATAAGAAAAAAAATGAAAAATCGTATACATAAATTGGGCTGGAAATAACATAATATGATCCGATGAACAACATCTAATAATTACCATGAATGGTGTGTGATGTCCTAATGCTAACAACCTGAGACCCAGACCATGTAAAATATTCACCATACCGGCAACACCCGCATATTTCCCAAATGCAACGACTCTTTGCCCTTTATCATCGGTCAGCTTCTCAAAATCGATCAAACGAATATTTTTTTCTAAAATAGCATCTAACAGTGGCATATTGCTTTCCTGAGCTTTTATTGTATGGGAGAAACAACAGTAAGTCTTGTTAGGTATTAGTTGGTCTATTGGTACTTGCTTCACGCCAAAAATGACAGATGCTGTACTGATATCCTCCTGTAAGGATGCGCCAGCTGCAAGATAGGCTTGCATAGGATATGCTCGTCGATTACTAGGCTGAACGATAACTTTTACGCCAGCTCGTGTTAATCGACGGACGTTGGACGGTGCCAATGGAGCTCGTCGCTCCCATACTGACTGATCTTCTCGTCGAATGGCAATGATTTTTCCCTTCAAATTCTGAAATGAGAAAAAATATCCGAAAAAGTGAAATACTTAAAAAATTTAATCAACTTTGAGAATTAATTTTTGTTATTTACGGTATTGAATCGAAGACCTTGTGAAAATCCTCCACCAAAGACAGGGTAACGTTTCCCACATCGTAATTTTGTTGAACGCAAAGTCAGCATTCTACTTCACCTAAAACGTGAATAAGTGGCGTAGATTTAAAATTACCGAAAACACAAATCCAAGTTCAATATTCTGATATCGTCTAATGCGTGATAAAACTGTATAACAGTTAGTGAATATACACATACCTAACTGTTTGTTTGACGATATGACAAGTTTAATAGCAAACAGAGAAACAACCAATTTTTGCAACTGAATAATAACTCACTAAGTTATGCCATGAATTGGTGTTCGCAGCCGACAATCATACGAATGAAAGCTGCTCGGAGGTCGTAGGTCAGAAGCTGTTACAAACCATTAGATAAGCGAAGTATTTACGAGTGATACCGTTTTTTAGCCCATCATAAAAGACATCAGCCGAATCCCTGCCAAGTTGGTGAGGTTTTGTGGTCACTCGAACGCAATCGAATAATATGTGGCGATGAAAAATAGGTGAGAAAAAAAAGAACAGTAAAGATTCTCATTATAAAAGTCCTATTGGTTTATTTTTTTATTCCAGCCTGTGTGAGAAATACCAATCATTCTCGTAGTTCTTTTTTCGATTATACTTCCAACCTCGCGCTCATGTCAATCAATTTTAAGAGATTGTGGGTAGTTATGATCCTGAATCAAGACACTTGATTACAGTTATATTGCATGTTGCGAAAGTTTCGACGGTCAATTTACAAGATTTGACGACATATCGAATTTCATTTACAGCGTGATGAATAACACAGCCGTAAAGGAACAAGAGGTTGTGAAAAAATGGTTGTACAATTTAATTTCATCATAAATAGTTTTTAAATAACCGATTCGGTGAATCATGAATGTGTTATATAGAATAGGGTAATTAATCTATTAAGTTAGAACTTTAAGACGTAATCAATTATGCTGCGCCTTAATTGATAAATACATTTTACTTTTTATTGTTTGTCTAACGGGATTAATTTTCTTCAGAATCTGAGTCATCACGTTTACTAGTTGCTCTGATGTCAAACCAGTCTTTTTCGATTTGAATTTCTGCAGCAGTTCCGTTGTCGTCATTGGCTTACGCATGAGATAACGTCTTACAGCATCTTCCGTTATGCCAGAGTCACTATAAGTCATTTTCAAAATAATATGATTAGTCATTAGAAATATACATTTCGTCGAGTATAATATTACCAATTCGGAACAGAATTGGGAGTACAAATTTTTTTAGTCACCTCGCTCCAGGAACATAGGATGTAACCGGTGCAGAATTAAAGTTGTCTAATTTTATTTTCTTCGACTGTGACAAGTCAGGGGATCCAGATTGCTTCCGTTTTAGAGGATCGGTGTTGGCACTATTAGGTACTGGCGTCGCGGATCTGGAACTTTGCGCACTGCTAGACTTCTTCATATCCTTTTCCTTGGGTGCATCTGAATCTGAAGCTGAATCACTGGAAAAGTCACTGGACGAGTCTTTGCCATTTGCTGATTTTTTTGTTGGTTCCTTTTTCTTGGGCTGCTTTTTCTTTTTCTTTTTATCCTTGCGTTTTTCCGCTTCTTTGCTGACTTTGGAATCTTTTTCCTATACATCAAAACCGATGATTTTACTGTAAAACCGTTTATTACTATATTTAATGTTTTTTTACCTTATCCTCTTTTTCTTTGTTCTCTTCATCATCATCTTTATCTGCTTCTCCATCTTTCTTGTCCTCTTCATCTTCTTCGCCCTGACTATCATCATCAGAAGCAAGAAGCTTCCTCAGTGCGTCTTCTTCGGCAACTGATTTTATCTCTTTTTGCTGTTCCAGTTCTGATCCGGAATCTGAAGAATCAGAAATGTAGTCGCATTCTCGACCTTCTTCATCACCGTCATCGCTCTCTTCGAATGCTTCATCATCTGAACCCTTCTTCTTTTTCTTTTTCTTCTTCATTTCAGCTTCTGCGGAAGTCAATCAATATTAATTCAATGATTTTCTGACACAACGAAGAGAATCCGCACCACTACCAATAAAAAACTACAAACAGACTGAATTTCACGTCACCTTTGGCTTTTTTCGTTTTCTTCTTGTCATCCTCTTCCTCATCTGAATTTTTTTTCTCTTTCTCTTCATCAGAACTCGAATCGTCGTCATCGCTATCCATCCATTCATCCAATTCAGATATTTTCAATTCCTTCTCTTTCTTACCTGTCTTTTTACTTTTACCACTTTCTACCAATTCGGGATCTTCTTCACCCCCTTCATCGTCATTTCTCATTCTTTTTCGCAGCATCAATGAGAAGTAATTCATAACTTTGTTTCTCCGACTGAATTCGTGTTCAGCCTCTTCCGCGCTCAGGGCCTTGTATCTTTGAATCGGTTGGAAATTGTACCTTGTTTTACAATAACATATAATTAATGATCAAACGTACATTCTAAAAAAAAAAACAAGCAGCTAAATGTAGAGAGAGAATTTGAATGAAGCCTTAAAGTAATGACACGCTCTTGAATTCTATAATAAAACTACCCATTGCCAACATTAGGATAATTTAAAAACTGACAAGAAATTCTGGTAATTTTCTCGTGGAGTTTTAGAAATAAGTATTGCGTCACTCTTGCAAGGCTATTTTTCAATTTTTAACGTACATGTGTCATGACAGAAGGATGACGTACCATTCGTGCAAAGGAAATGCTTCAATTGCACCATCTGGTGCATGGGTAAACACGTAGTAAGCAGCATTTTCGCTAACTCCACCTTCTCGGATCCCTTTGAATTTTTTTCCAGTTTTTCCACCTGATTTCAAAATCCAAGGTTGATCCTCTGGTTTGTACTTCCTACTTGTGATACCAAATTTCTTCCGACGAGCTTCTTCTCTGGCATCGCGACCAAATTCTGAACCAGCTCCAAATTTTGGCATTTCCTCCTCCAAGCCTTTATATTCTTTCATATTATTTTCACGCTCCATTTTTACCTGACTCCATTTGGAAAAATCTACATTGAGAGTAGCATTGAATCTCATGACATTATGCTTTTTCTTGCTGTTTCTGTAACACGTTAATAAATTGCTATCATATCGTGGAATAAATATTCTTCCATTACGCGGTATGAAAAAACTTACTTCGGGACTCTGATGCTATATTCCTGAACTGAAGCTGGAGCTGCTGGCTGGAAGAGATTTGGAACAAATGAATGTAATACAAAAGTAACAAGTTTAAATAGAGAAATTGTCTTGACATACCTTTGTTGACGGTGTTGAACTCATATTTACTTCTAGAATTGATACGCTTTTATCATCTGAACTGACATTGGTTGGTGATACATGTAAAGCACACCTCACCCGATTTTGATTTTCGACTAATTACATAAAGATAAATTATAGAGAGATATATCACAATTTATGATATTCTTCCTGATTGACAATTAAATACTGAAATTAAAAAAAAAAAAGTTAATGATCGTGAAATTAATTTAGTTTAACTAGTGTGACCGATTTTTTGTGAGATAGAACTAACTCCATCCTATAGAATAACTCCATACTCCATCCGACACTGCAATTTACGTTGATCCGTTGATCTTACTTAGATAAAGGATAAAACTGGGTGAAACCGAATCTAACTAACATACCCATGCGAATAGTTGCCACCGCACAGCTGATCGTACTAGACAAGTGATGCGCTGGATCACGCTGCACGCTGGATATGATACACGAAACAAGCACTGGACAGTAGTCTTCTTCTTCTTCTAATCAGAAAGGATAGAAAAAGAAGACTACTACTCAATGCTCGTAGGGTATATCGGAGCTACAAGCAAATAAGTATACCTAACTGTAAAGAGTCAAAAGGCTACAAACATTATCCTCCACTCTAACAGAATCTACGAATCACGAGTAGAAATTTGAACATATCGTACAGAAATAACCAATCGTAGATTTCCAATGAAATTGTAATAATGTGTTCCAAAACTCACTGCCATCATTGAAGTGTATAAAAGTCCGGACACGATAGCCGATACCTACGGCGCAATACGTTGAAAAAATGAACCTCACACGACGATAATTGATTCATTCATCCCTAGTTGGTCATCACAGTTTGTCGTACTACGTGAATATTTATAAACTATGAAACTGAAATGTGTGATAAGAAGGAAACACACAATTCAAACTAGTTATTTCCTCATTCGCTCAAAGATGTAGTACAATAAAATTCTCACAGACTCTACATCATTTTTTTACTATATAAAACACATGATATCTCATACAACTTCGTACGCTCGTATACGCTCGTATATTCTGTATAATTTGTATACTTTATCTTTGAGTACGACCTATATGATGTACATTTTTTCACCATGAGCACATGCCGAAAGTAGCTCTATTTCGGTTTCTCGACGCATAAGTAATCTGTGGTCTCTCGTGTGGTTCTAATTTATCTGGAAAAAAGTTCCGCGTAACCACGTGCTGCCATTTGGTTAAAGCGGCAAGGGCGGTGCGCATCAAGGGTGCGGCACTGATCGTGAACTGGATCGGACCAAGGCAGATCTGTAGCTGTTTGCCGCTCACCGAGCTGTTCTCCCAACCTTGGAAAATTTGTACATATTCAACGATGACGGCGACGGGAAATTTCTCCAAGCTTTCTAACATAATGGGAAATTATCGTAATTTTTTAAAAACAAGGTATCCATAGATTTACATTCGAGACGTGAGTGGGAGAGGTTAGGTTCATCCGCTCTTAGTTCAAACTCGATTACACGAAATATTACTTTTCATACGAAACGAATGAGTAAAATACTTGAAGATTCGAAAATAAAGTTTTTGCAAGTATATTGTTTGCACGAATAAAATACTGCCAGGACATCTAAATTATAATGGAACGAAATTTTCAATACGATAAAATGAAACGTTTCGAATTCTACAAGTTTACAATGATACTTATATTTATTTTTCATCATTTATACAGAGTCACTCTGCCAATGTATCAACCACACGCTACATTAAAACAAACAGTAGAAGAAAAATTGGGAATACCAGCAAAACCAAAGAGACCAAAAAGTCCCTACCTTATGTTCATTGCACAAATAAGACCTTCGATCAAAGAAAAAAATCCCGATGCAAAGGTAACAGAGTTGACAAAAATAATGGCTCAGGAATGGCACAAGACAGACAGCGCGTTCAAAGCAAAACTCGAAGAAAAATACCAGAGTGAGCTGTTAAAATATCAACAAGCCAAAGCTGCTTATAACGATTCACTGACACCCACGCAAAAAACGCTTCTGGAAAACTATAAATCAGAGGGAAAGGTCACCAAGGAAAAAAAGTTGTTCCAAAGAGTGAGCACCAAGAAAACTTTTCATGCCATTACGAGAATTTTGAAAATAATTTTGAAAAGTTTCGTAACGCAATATTTCAATATTTCTTTTATAGACACTTCAAGATCTTGGTAAACCTAGAAAACCAAGTACCGCGATGGCGTTATATAGTCGTTCTTTGGGGGAGAAAAGAGGTACAATACCACTTTCGGTAAGATATTTTCATTCTTGTTCTTCTTTGGTAATTTGGTAACCGATGGCCCTAATTATCTACTCTTTTTTTACCGAAGGAATGGCAAAAAATAAAGTCATCGAAATATGAAGCGTTACCTGCAAGTGAAAAAGAAATCTTTGAAAAGGCAGCATTACAAGCAATGCATGATTATAAAATTGAGCTGCAAAAATGGGAAGAAAAAATGTTTGAGTCAGGTAAAGGAGGGTTTATAAAATTTGGAGTACGGCGCAACGAATATCCAGATCAAAACAAAAAGACTGGAGAATAGCAGACTAGGTGTCCCATCCAATACTACGACTGTAATGATGAAGTCAATTCTACCCATTTAGGGCAACTATCGGACGCGACGACCGAGAAGAGGGACACGAGCGACGAACAGAGTACAATATCGAGTATGAACCCGATTAGTGTAAAATTGAAAAGAGATTTAGCTGACAATTCAATAAGCAGAGTTCATAACGAAAATAATTACTATGACAGTTCAATACTTCGAACCACACAATCGCCAAGTATAGCAGTAACTTCTAAAAATGCCAAATATCTAGAAGTTCCGTCTCAGAGCAATCCTGGTGAAGTATCCTCATTAAGGAATGAAAGGGAAAATAAATATCAGGAGTCCCGTGTATACGAGCGCTCAGAAGATATCAAGTTACAACTGGACAACACTCAAGTTGAAACGAGAATATCTGTCCCAAAAATCGAAGAGAATTCTATGCAGAATGGTGTACAGGCAGCAAAGAATGCACAAGAAATAGTAGAGGAATTATCCAGTATTAAGGAAAGGACAGAAAAAACGTCAAATGATGAGCTGCAGATGAGAATAAATGATACCAGGAAAATCGAGATCAGAGATCGGACGCAACAAAAGACTAGATTCAAGCAATTACTGCAGAAATGGTCAGAAGAAATCATATCAAAATTAAAATCAATGCCGTTTTTGGAATCCAGTAAGTTTCATAGGGAATACGTATATTTTAGTGCTCTTGCTATGACCATATCTATTTTATGTTTCTACAACCTGATGTATCACCCTTAGTTTTATTTTTAATTAAATATGCTTAAGTATTATTTTGTAAACTTTCATTCTATCCTATGTTGCTCGTTCATTAATTATTTATTAATCAAAAAACAATCCAGAAACAATGAGAAGAATCGTCAATACCAATGAATAGACTTGTGACTAATCATTTCTATTAAAAAAATGTATCATGCGAAATTATCGTTCGTTTTGTTAGTACACAAATTGTACCCTGCATTATGTACAGCACATTTTTTCAATGCTCACACTTGACCCTAAACCACGCTATTTATGATCAATTTTCTCACACTCATCCTCAAAATAACTGTACGTTTTCACAAAATATCGTGACATATTTCGTTAATCTCATCACACACTTATTCTTTAACTGTTCATAGGGACACGCAGTACCGGATGAAACTCATGTTAATCTGCCATCGTCGTAAACAGGGTTCATCGGGTGCATTAATACTACTTCTTGATACCAAGAATAATTCACTACTTGATCTTTATCTCATTGACTATATTTCCATGATGTATAAAGTAGTCTGATATGTCTGCATCATACACAATCTGAATTAACCTCTGTGATTAACTATTATAACCACTATTTTGTCGCCTTCTCTAGTTCACATTTGAATGTTCAAGCTTGTCGTCAAAAAAGTATCCATAAAATTACAAAATTAATTCGTCGTGATGGCTCTATTATCTTCCGGAATTCTGTCGTACACGTTTTAATATGATAGATTTTTTCTCTGATGACATGAAGTAACAAGAAATCGAATTATTGAACTTGTTGATCTATGTTTCTCCGAGAAAATGATGTATACTCAAACAGTTTATCAATACGGAAATCAGAAAACGAAACAACGTAACTGCATAGCAGCGGCGATTTTTTACAATAATTATTCCTAGCATTATGTGGAATCAGGGTTTAGATCTGTATTTGGATAATACTTTCAGCACTCGAGTATTGCAAAGAACTTTGTCAGCCTTCTGGAATATTACGAGACATTTTTTTCATACTATTGTTAATTGTATCATAGAATATGACAGAAATTTTAATTGGTTTGACTCTGATCCGTGTACGACCGTACATAGCATATTATAATCACATGCTCATCGAACGACCAAAATATTGAAAGGTTTTGTTTAATTAAATAAGTGTATATCACACTGTTACTACAAATGACGGGGAAGGAAGGGGAATACCCTGTGGAACAAAAATATTGACATTCAATTTCTTTTCCAGAAGTTTGATAATTCGGAAATGTATTTTATTTACAGCGCTGCAATCAAGACAATTACTGGGTCAGTGAATAGATTGCGTTGTATTTTACAGGTAATCCGTCAAATGGAATATACAAACAAGGTAGCTCGTTGGTTTAATCAATCGTTGAAACGGTTACGTCAATGTTATTGCTGTAGAGCATGAAAACATTGTACATAACAACAAAGCTAAAGATATAAATGGCTAATCCGTTTCCAACTTTTGATGAAATTTTCATGAATCGTCTTAATTTATGAATCAGACTGGGGTTAATATTTGATAAAATTAATGCTGCAGATAGTAAGTTTCCTCCAGTGGAATCTGAATCACCATCATCGAGTTGCAGTTGTGCCAGGATGAGAAAAAAGAATGGGAGGATGATGCACTGTAAATAAGATCAACAAATTACCAGATTGTATTTTTATCAATAATTCTAGAATAGTAGAGTATGAAAATTTACCTCGCCACAAAAATATTCCATTCTTAGAAAATATAGGACATTCACTAGCAGTGCAAGTAATACGATACTCCATTTGCTTTGTAAAGTAACGCAAAGCGTAGATATTTTCTTAGATTCCTGTAATAATGACGCTTGTTTTTCACTTTTCGAAACAAATTCATTGGTAGTGAAACGCGGCGCTGAATCTGACTCTTGGGATTGAGAGCCCACATTAGTTCGGTCAAACCGATTTCTTAGATGTGGATCATTCGTTTCTTTCGTATTTTCACCAACTACATTACCTTGATAGGCGTAATCTATGTTTGTAGGAGTCAAAAAATCAGTTTCAAAATCCGCTTCAGCAATAGGAACTGAGCGAGACTCTGTGGAAGAAAAATACATTACTGAAATATACTTTTCCACCTAGAATGATAGTGTGGTAATCATCGATTTCACATACTTATATCCGATATACCCTGGTGAAAGGTGGATGGTTGTATATGTGATAAAGTCTTAGGAACAATATCAGTAAGGATATCTGTAATAAAACATACAAATGTCATACCAGATTATGTTATAATAGGACTATCGTACCTGAATACTATTATGAATTTTACAACGAATGGATAAGTACCTTCCAGAACTGCACTTTGTCTCCCAGTTATTTTTTGTAACCGACTATCCGAATTTTCCAAGATTCTTCTTCGCCTGGCTTCACGTCTAGCTGCTGCTGCTGCTGCGTCCCCCATATTTATTTCGCCATAAATGATTCATAAAACGAGAACATAACAAAACTAACGAAATCGATGATTGTCTCTGTTTTTGGTTATGAATAAACACTACCAAATTGCCGAAAGAATTCAAGTCATTCGGTTGTTCTGTGCATTCGTCTACGACTGCGCACTCAGGAATTTGGAACACGATTTGGAAAAATGTGGTTTACTGTAATTTTAGTTTTTTTGGAAAAAATCCATGCTTTGGATTAAAAATACAATTGCAGGTACGCGATTTCTTCCGAAATACTGGAGTGACAAATAGCAAATTTGCAATAGGTAAAAAGTACAAAAGAAAAAACCTGAAAATACTACGTAGAGCTGCCGGTGCGGCCATCTTTAGACTATTCATCGAAATTTCGATACCAAATCTCGAATGGTGAGACCCGATGGCAACCAAGGCAGCTACTCTACATTCAACCAGACAAATCTTTAAACCGTGTGCCAGCGAACTACCACAGATGACGCTACTGCTGACATATCGGCGCAAAATGCAGAAACCACGAATGATATTCACTCGTGTTCTCTATATTTTAATTCGTTATCTATGATTAGCTGCGATAAATTTATTTATAATTTTTCGCTAACGTATGGAAAAAACTGAAAATGGTTCGGTATCGAAACGCAGTCTTCTCAGATACACGATAAACTTTTTTTGCAACCGAGAAGCAGGTATCGGAAACCAATCGCATGCATACGATAATTTGGTAGATGAGAGGGAAAGAGAAAAGCTCGCGAAACTTTCTCGCCGCGGGTTCTTTCGATGACCACACAAGGGTGCGGGGAAATCTTCCTCGACCCGATACATCCGCGATGATCGCGTGTACGGGACGCACACAGGCACGTACGCTCAGGATCTGATTCAGACGAGGCTTTCAGTCTGACGTTTTTCGAACGGTTCTTAGAATGACAATTGGAGCGGGTTCCGTGCAGGCAGCCAGGCAGCTGTTAAACAGGAATTCCATAGAATTTTCGACTTCGACCGCCGAGTTCCGACCCGCCGACCGCCGAACATCGCCGAGGCAATGGTTCGAGCGTCGGCGAGGGCGTGAGTCTGTACCACGTGACGCGACGGAGTGGCGTCGCGGCTCGGGATTGGCTGGCCAAGCTGAACGAGTCTACCTTCGCCTTCCCCAACGGCTTCTCTCCGAGGCCAGCCGAAGCGTCCGTTCAGAATAGTTCCAGATGTGGCCATGTTTAGTTAATCTTTGAAGTTTCGCTTATCAATTGATATTTATACAATATTTATATATTATAATCTGCTCTACTGCCGATTGACTACTGCACTACAGTACTCGCTATTTGCCAAAATAATCCACAAATTGACCAGCATACGCACAGGGAATCTGAAAATAATCTACATCACACACACGGGCAAGCCCCGAGACAGATACATTACGTATCTCCTCGCAATATTTTCTCAAATTTAAACGAAAATCTCGCCTGAAATTTGCGACATTTCGGTTAAAACGAACGTACCAGCACGTATAACTGAACCCGCGTCTGACACGGTCGATAAACGTTGAGAGAAAAAAGTCTCGCTGCTAAAAAAAACCCGAGGTTTTACAAACAGGGGGCTTTGCTCGCGTTCTCCTTTGTGGCGTCACACGCACACGCCTCTTGGCATTCGCCTGCTGCTACCACGTCAGCTAGGATGACGCTGGCTTAGAGAGCAAGACGCAATTTCTGAAAGTACAGTGAACAAAACAATCATATCCGAAGTGAACAAAATAATCTAACGATTTTGGAACCAGCATTGCCTAAACAAATATTTGACAAAAAAAAAAACAGATTCAAATAACAAAATTGACACGAATGAATTGTCATTCGCCTGGCTATGCTGTGAACAAATTGTCGAATATTTCGGACAAATTTCATAACGTACGAAAATCTGTCAAGGCAAACGAGAAATACGCTCTGCAATATTTTTACGCCCCTAAATGATAGAATTTAGGCGCGCAACCTACGGTAATCCATCAGCGTTCGTCGATTAGTGTCGGTATTGATTTTGCAACGAAATCAATAGCAAAAACAATGGCACTAGAGAGTGTTTCCGCGGCCGAGACCCAAATCGAAAGGTTTGCTCCATTTTATTCATCATACGACCAACAACAAAAAATCACAAGACAATCGCCAATCCAACGATACATACAGACATACGTACATACACGCATACATACAATACAACACGCCCGCACAAATCACGCATACGAAACACACACACACACACACACACACGCACATATCGTCACGGACACATACTCCAAACCAAAAGTCGAGATTGCGACGAAATTCTATTATTTCCCCATACGTACATGTTTGTCCGACAAGGCCTTGCGCCATGCTTAATTTGGCTCATTTGGATTCTCGCGATTGCTTCATCACGATTGACTCATCGGTTTACAGATGTTTTTCTGTCTTCGTAAACGAAAACCGAGGAACGTATATTATCTTTATCCACGTCTCGATCGATTCTTCGCAGAATCTAACATCATCTACTTTGTACTCATCTCTTATCTATCGACTAAAATCAATCGCATTGCTAAAATGATTAAAAAAATTAATTAAAAAAAAAAAGAAAAAACGAAACAGCTGATTTTTTATTAACATTCCGGGTAAAATTGTCGCGTAAATTTCTCATTTCAGGTTTTCAGAGGTAACGGATACTATCTTTTCATCTTTTTTTTCACTCTGACTTACGTAATATATCTACTTGGCTACGGTTCAAACGTGTTGCGTAATGCGAACTCGTTACGCGCGACAGTAAAATGAATTTATTTTCGAAAAATTGAAACGTACTCCGGTTACAACGAAGACAGAAAAACGAAGCAATTGCAAAAATACGTATACGTATGCGTGTACGGAATCAAGTAGCAAATTGTTGTGAGCAAAGGATTGTAAGGCTGCCTGTTGGATCGCAATTTTACGTAAATTGGCTTTAAGCTACGTAAAAGTACGCAAGGGCTGAAAAGCCACGCTATACGTGATTACGATGAAGACAAGCATGCCTTTTCAACAGTCACGTCCGTTCACAAGCATTTACACAGGAGGTATCGGGGACATGATCTACCCACGCACAGACCCTCCACACTCGCATTCACACTAACACGTACATACGTGAACACATCGTATTGATGGACAGGTGCTGATGACGTCATCATGTTTATTCAACGGTATCAACGGCGTTTGAATAATGCTACAATGACGACTATGCTACAAAATGTGATGTTATTGATGTATGCTAATGTTTGATGATGACTCGATTGTGTGGTAAGGTAACTCCAATTCCAATCTAATTCTTTTTTCTAGAAACAAAAAGATCTCTTTGAAACGATCGTAGATAGATATTACGAACATCCGGATCGCCAATTGAAAAGCCGTTTCAGTTTACGAGATTCGCTCATCGTCTAATCATCGATAAACTTAACGATAACATTTGCTCATTTCTGAAAATATAAATATTTGTTCAGTAAACTTTTCATTTTCGCGTGGTATATGATTATTACCGTTTCTTCGTGGTCTATAGAGTTTTTCCTTCGCTTCAATTTATTATTACAAACGTGATGCAACTATCTGGTACGAGGAAACCTTCGTGTAAACAGATTCGGTTTGTCGCGTTTATTATCTATTTTTTCTCTTCCATTAATTGTTTTAATATTATCTTCAAGCAACCATGAAGACGCTAATAGTATAGGAATATAATTAATTACGTTATTTGAATGACGAAAGAACCGGATACCCTTCGGCAGCTTTACTAATCGATAACGTGTGTCGCGATAATACGGTTCTTTCTCGGTGTAAAAAAAAGTTGGCGCGGCGAAATTGTATGTGGGTCGTGGTCGTAGTTCTTAGCGGTTTCTCTCATTAACTCCCATTCGATATTCGTTCCGCGTCTTTTTACACCGTGTTCTCTATCGCTATCTCTTCGCTCTCCCTCGCTCTGCTTATTAACAACGCCAGGGGGGAGGGACGGAATTGTTCTACAAAACGAATGTTTTCAGCCTAGCTAGTAACAGCCTCTATAGTGTACGCTCGACTCACTTCAAGTTCCCGCTCGAAGGAATTGGTTGTATCATGTTCCTACAACCTTAACACCATCGTGAAAACATGAAAATCACCTGATGAGATTTTCAAGGTTCCAATGTCGATGATGCAAGGAAATTTCCACCGACCCAATGAGAATATCCATGAATTTTCTTCTTCCCCCCTCACAGATTACATAAATGCAGTTTATCAGCGTCGCATTTGATTGATAGGAAAATATCATTTCATTGGAGCTTTGCAAATCTTTGTATCTTAAGATTAGGTGAAAATGATTAAAGGATTTTCTCTTCATTCATAATCCTTCAGGAATCGGATGACATTGTTGTTACTTTCCATAATTTATACTGACGGCAAACATTTCTACAACTATTAGCATGATTTTTAATTCACTTGAGATCGCAACGTTTTTTCTCTGGCTGTACAAAACTGAAATGTTACATGATACTGCACAGCTCTAGGATTAAATTACACCACAGTCGAGTCGTCAGAGTCTCAGCTTGTTCCATCAATCGATCAAACACCGGCCCTACAAATATAAGATGTTAGAAAGCAATGCAAGCAAACCGTCGTCTCAATGTACTTAACATGGTCAATCCTTTTTTTATTGCTTAGTAATAATGACGAGGATTTGGAAGATGGAGAAATCCCCTCAGATGAAGACGATGAACCTATTCCACCGGCTCCTGCTACCAAGCCAATTGTAGAACCAGCGAAAGCAGCAGTTAAACCAGAACCACCTAAAACTAAAAACTTTGACACGAAGTTCAACAAAAGTAAAAAGCCACCAGTTCAAAGTAGCAGTAAACTCGATAGGTTTAATAAGTACAAAAACCCATCCGAAGATTGGGCAGGAGATGTGGAGAAGGCAATTAGAGCAGCATTAGAAGAGGATAAAACGAAAAATCAGGACAATAAAAATAAAAGCAAAAGCAATCGCAATAAGAGTCGTAAGAGAACTCGAGATGAGAGGGACGATGACCGCAGTAAGGAACAGAAGGTAAAGGTAAACGTATTATTTTCTGATTTCGCGTTTCTCGCTAATTCCGAGCCTACAAATAGAGGTGCGACGAACATTTATGGATTGCAATGGCTTCTCATGTACTCAATTTCAAAACAGAGACGCAAACCGAGCGACGAAGAAGATGGAAATGAAGATGACGACGAGATGTTATTCGTTAGGGGTGCTTCACCCATCAGAAAAGATGCTCGGGAAAATAGTTCACCGTCCAGACGAACTAATAACGATTATGAGAGTTACGAGAGCGGTTCTGACTTTGAAGAACGTACTGCCTTCGCTCGTCATCGAGATACAGATAACAAACGTGGTGGCCGTGGAGGTTCGTTCGCATGCTGATGAATCAGTTCGATGCACTGGAATAAACAAAATTTCAATAACAAATTGCATATTATTTTCTAATAGGGCGTCGAGGAGGAAAGAACGATCGGGGAGGGAAAAACAAAGGCCGTGGTCATATGCGCAACGATCGAAGTAATCGTAGAAATCAAAACAATGATCATGCTCAAGATCCAGATTCTGTTTGTTTATACTTCATGCAAGGAAAGTGTCATCGTGGTGATGATTGTCCATTTTCGCACAATGCTTTACCACCCCGTAAAATGGAGCTTTGCAAGTTTTATCTCATGGATTGTTGTGCTAAGAGAGAGAAGTGTCTGTATATGCATCACGATTTTCCCTGCAAATTTTTTCACACTGGCTTGAAGTGCACCCAGGGGGAAAATTGCAAGTTTTCTCATAATCCACTCAATGAACAGGTGCGTTTCACGAGTGATACGTTCTATTATTTTTGACGCCGTGAATGTACGATCCACATTGTTCCCAATGATCTCTACATAATTTTTTTGCAGGTGAAAAATATACTTCTGAAACATTTAGAAACAGCGCCAAAAGAAATTCTCGGTGATTTTCCAAGACTCAGCAGAGAAGGTGCTTTGATAATGATTAACAATACGGCCAAAGGAGCTGGACAATGTCAATCGAGCCAAACTCACGCGAATCAGAAAATCCCAAGTTTGTTCGAATTGAATGTTTCGGCACCAAACAACGTAAATAATGCGGAATCCAAAGAAGAGGACTGTAAGTTCAGAAACTCCGAATATAATTCCCAGTCTTATGCAGAGAATATACTGGATATATCGTTAAATAATGAATAATGTTTACAGCTGCAGAGAATTCTCATACTCAATCGAAGACCAGCAGCAAGGAACGAAAGTCTCCAGGAAAAAAAACCCGTTGGGGCTCCGATGAAGATCGTGTTCCTTACGAACAAATAATGTTATTGCAGTCGGCCAACCAACTTGGACTTCAGCTCCCAAATGCAGCGTTGGGTCTAGCTGTTCAACAACAACGATTGCTACAGCAATGTATCGCCAATATGGGCTTCTACAATGAATCAAGCGGAAATGACAATGACAAAGAAAGAAGAAAAGAGGATTTTACGAAAGATGTCGAAGAAGATGAGATAGTCGCACAGGCAAGACCAATTTCCCAAATTTCAAGTATCTTTTACAGTTTCAATGTTGAGTTTGCTAACAATCACGTATATCATCAATGTATAGGCGAAAATCAAAGAGCAACTTGAGGCGCCGAAGGATGTGGACCTCAGACAGCTTTTAACTCAACCCGTCAAACCGACAGTTGTAAGCATAGCGGAAGAAGCAGCGAACTTGACGACAAAATTGGACGAAGAAAGTGATCGAGATGAAGATACGCAATTAGTAATAGAAATGCCGGTCGATGAGGAAGAAAACAAAGATAAAAATGAAGAGAAATCCAAGCAGAATGGTATGTACCTGGTAGAATTTCTTCTCGGCTTACTAAATTAATAAAATATAGTATATTCGTCGCGTCTGTTGATTGTGTAGAGAAAAAATAGAAAAACGATTTGTAATCTTTCTTGTTTTTGTTTTTCTCACGACTTGTGTTGAGGTTATTTGTCTTTGAATGCGTAATGCATTATTTGAAGTATAATTGAGAGCCGATGTTGTAGTTGACACATCGGAAATGAATTTTCTGTATCCATTGACGGGAATGAAATTAGCTTGATAGTTGATTTCATCATTTTTTTTTACAGAAAATCAATTATCAACGAAAATGTCAGACGTGCCAACGCTATCAGGTGGAATAAACGAAGATTCCGAAATGTTGTCCCATTTGCCTAAAAGAGCACAAGAACTTTTCCTAAGGATTCAGCAATCGCAGCGCGCAGCCCAGGATAGTTTCAAAAATATGGCCGATGAACAAGATAACTCGGAACAGCCACAAGTCGACTGGTATTCGGACGATGACGATGACGACGACGACGATGATGGTGACAATTTGACAATTGTATTAAAAGATACGCCAAAAGATGAAATCGACGTTGACAGCAGCGCGAACAAGGACAAGGGAACTACAGCATCGCACGCGCAACCTCCAAATATACCACAGCCAGCAGCAATCATCGACAAACTTGGTGATTTAAGCAAAATCGACATTAGTGCTGAAGTATCGAAGTTAATTTCCACGATAAAGGCTGCGAGTTCTACAACTAGTACCAAACTGACAGCAACGTCGAGCAGAAGCGAACAATCTTCGAAGACAAAGATCGTCAACAACGAGCCAATGGATGGTGAAAGTGTTGCGAAGTCGATAAAACTTGTTAATGAACGATATCCAAGTACAGAAGATCGGATACCCAGTCCAAAATCGTCACCAACGGTTGGCCTGAATTCACCTTCACAATCCGTTTCCAGAGATCCAAGAATGTCCAGAGACCCGAGACAGCGACGGGATGATCACAAAATTAACAGTCCACCGCCCAGTCGTGTAGAGCCAAAAAAAGAATCGAAACCTTTGAGAATAGAAAACAGTATTTACAGTTCGGGAATAACTGTTATGGATACGAACATGGATACAGATTTGAGATCGAAGAGTGATCAGGATCATCGAAGAAAAGATATGGATTTGAGGCAGCGATTTACCTCTGATTTCGGAGACACGGATTTGAGAATGGTTGCGACTAAAGCAATGCGGCCAGATATCGATTTGAGGCAGATGTTAAGTTTACCGTTCAAACCGGCACCAGCTTATGTACCATGCGTGGAAGTAGATGCTAGTATCTCTTCTCATCCACCTATACCATTCAAAGTTTATGTCGTGGATATACCGAGACCGTATTATACTGGCTTGAAGCTGATGAAGAACGATCCACAGGTGAAAATTGATCCGAGATTGAGGAAAATTTTCCGAATTACAGACGCGGATCTAGCAGATTCACCGATGTCACCACCCCCAATGAAACCGGACACTCCGAAATCCCCGCCTCAAGTACGTGCTGATCCGCGACGAAAAGCGTTGGAAAATTCCAACCAGACGAGTTTGAGTAGCAATGTTCCATCGATGTCTCTGCCTGCCCAAACGCCACAAGATATCATGGGAATGAATATGGGAGGCGTTAGTGGAAACGGGCCTCACATGGGAAACATACCCCCCATGAATATGATGGGAAATATCGGAAACAACGGTCCCCCAATGATGGGATCAATGCCTAACATGGGTCCTCCGTCTATGCCAATGCCGATGGGAAATATGGGACCAAACGGTGCTCACATGGTACCTCCCAACCAAATGGGCCCCCCAAATCAAATGGGTCCACCAAATCAAATGGGTCCTCCAAACCAAATGGGCCCTCCAAACCAAATGGGTCCTCCAAATCAGATGGGCCCGCCAAATCAAATGGGTCCCAATCAAATGAACTTTGACCCTCGTTTCAATGCTCAACGTAATAGTGGTGCAGGACTATTGGGCCCGGCACCGTGTCATGGGTATGGGAATGATCAACCCAATTATGAAGGACCAACTTATCCTCCAGCAGGTAACTTTGGTAACTTTGGGCCCAATGACGGTCCTATGATGGGATTTGGGCCTAATGGGCCGCCGAATTTCGGCACTAATAATCCAGATTGGAATGGAGCGAATCAAAACCAGAATAGCAGAAGGGGTGGTCGTGTACGTCGTCGAAATCGAAACAGAAGCAACAACACAGGCAATAGACGATCTCCTCCGTGAGATCTATGATAATCACGTATCAAACATACAGCAACTAATGGGTGCCAAATGTAAAAAAAATGACAAGATAAGACGTGCGAATATCGATCATGGAACAAAGGATTTTTGATCGGCAAGATGATGAAATCCTGATTATCACAGCTCTCTTCCCTTTCCTCTCTCTTTCTCTCTGTCTCTCTCTCTCTCTCTCTCTCTCTCTCTCTCTCTCTCTCTTTCTCTCTCTGTCTCTCTCTCTCTTTCTCTGTCTCTCTGTCTCTCTCTCTCTCTTTATTTCTCTAACGCATACTTAATAACTGTGAGCAAAGCACGGTTCAGAATATCTTTGAGAAAACGAGAGTCTATTTCTCATAAATATTAGTTAATTGTAAGCTTTGAGTGCGGCATAATATAAGACAAAATATTAATTTCTGCTGATCATAAATCGAACCTTGCATAAAAAATGGTGCAATATATCTTTCATGGTGATAAATTTACCTTGCTTGTACATAAGTTCAGAATGATACATGAACAAGAAAGACATTAACGTCAGTTGTGAATTATCGTAATCCAAATACGTTTGATACTTCACACCGTGGATGTTGTAAATAAATTTCATCGATGGCGTGTTTCGTGCGTTTGATATAAATCACGAAAAAGTTCGAACTTCTTGCATCAAAACAGTAAAAGGATGAATGAAAATACGAAATAATAGAACTTTGAATGCATCTTTCAGTCGCAGAGCGATAAAATCATTTGAGGGGTTCATATATCTATATATATATATATATACATACACGCATACGCATAAGCATAAAATACATTATATTTATACATATATATATATATGTATGTATATATAGGCAGCTAGATATTGAAAAACATCTTAAGATCCTTCCCTAATATTGTCTCGTCATTTTTTTACGCGAGTATCTTTTTTTTCGTTTTGTTAGGTAGATATTATAAAAACAGAGATCTTTGAAAACTGAATGTTGCAGATGTATATCGCAACTGACTTTGAAATCGATATCGATTTCACTTTGAATTTTCCTAGCTGGGTTGTCACATCATATAGAATGTATTTCCAATAAGTCACCCATCTTGTACATTATGTTATATTATATGCTTTAAGAAATTCGTTATGAAAATTTCTATCATATTTTCTAAATCACGAACATGTCACGGGGACTAATCCAAAAACGTACATGCGAATGCAACTTCATGTGCGTCCCCGCGCGCGCGCGTGTGTCTGTGTGTGTGTGTGTGTAGGTGAATGAATTTTTCGTAGAATTGGAACTGAGAAACTAGAATTTAATTGTGACGATTCAACTTTCGCCCAATAGATTACCAATTATTGTAACTATTCAGTAGTATGGTTTTATTTTTGTACGTCTTCCAGTTGTACATAATTTATTAATTAATCATAAGCTGTAACGAGAGATTACTTTGAGGCGGACAACGACGAATTTATAGATTACTTTCAAGTATTCAAGGAATTATCATTTTTAAGAACACTGCAAGACTACTTTTTGTCTTCAAAGATTGTTTTGCTTGCCTTTATTGATGATGAATTTTTGAAATTTTGTCAATTGAGTTGTATTCATTTCTGATTTCTCGATTTCAGTATTGAATTGAATACAATTTCGAATCGTTCAGACCAATAATTATCATAGTTTGACCGGATCAAATTGAATGCGCGACGTCAAGCAATATTTGTCTAGAGAATTTGGAAACAAAACTTCTTATGAAGTAGTCTTTGTCCGTAACATGATGAATCGGTCATGATTTTCAAACATTAATACGTATTATTAATGAATCTACTTCCAAAAATAATTTATCTCACAATTATGGGAAATGACGAAGTTTTATTACCTGTAAAATAAAGTACGATGTAATTAGTAATACGTGGTGGTTCGTTATATATTCCTTATATTAATTGCTATCAACTTATTTTTCTTCAATGATCATTTATACGTTCGTATCATCAAATTCTCAACTAAGAAAAGCACCAATAATAAAGCTGGAAATATTTCAATTATTGTTCTGGAGAATAATGGATACGTCAAGAAAACGAAAGCATTAACAGTACCTCAAATCATTAGTACCTTGTACTTACGTCATAGTTGACACGGGGAGAAGAAAAAGCTACCCTAATAGGCTTTTGCACAACCAAGCTGACACGACATGGAGAAATTAATACGTTAAAAAATATTACTTTTGTAGCAAACAGCCAAGGTTTTTCATTTTCATTACTTTATTTCAATGTACTACAGAGCTAAGTGGTTCTGCTCGAATTGATGATAGATCTATGCGTGCATCCATTTCGTCATCCAGTTCGCCAACGATTGCTCTATAATGAAAGAAAATTATTGTCAACTTAAACAAATGCGATATCTATTTCACGAGAAAAAAAGATCATGCTAACACATTGTCTCCTCGAATGATGTGGAGTCCCAAGACAACTTGTTCTACACCCTGCGTCGTACTGTATACCCGTTCGTGTGATTCGTCAAGAATTAGATTGATTGTCTGATCGAATCCTTTGAGCGTACCCTGAATGTAAACAAATGGTTAATTGCAATGTAGTCCAAAATTTCAACATTAACACTTGGATATGGAAAAAATTGAGAGAATATTTTTAGCCGAATTTCGAAAGCATAACGATGAAAATCTATAATAAATAAGAGTACCAACGTTATACTTACGATAAAGTTCCTACCATCAGAGGTTATGATGGAAACGGTATCTACAAACATTGAGGAAACATAACCTAAGTAGAGTTATTTCAAGTAAGCATTGTGGAATTACATTCGCAGAAAAAGGATACGGTTTACGTAGCTTTCCAGTCCTGAGGCCATAGTAATGATATCAGAAACACTGGAACACAATTAGATACTAATTGAGAATCCGAGCTAATTCAAAGTTTATCGGCATCGGCTAGTCATTCGGGAAAATCAAACACTCATGTTAACAACAGTGCCGCCTGAATTCAGGCAACTCGAGTCGCGCTCGCGCGTGAGCGAGGAATCGCGCATGCCGCAGCTGCAAACTCGCACCACGTCTGATTTTGAAACCTTGGAGATCGTGGGAACATTTCGCAAGTTAATAAGCGTGAAATAAATCGTCAGTTGTTGAGCTTGAATTTGAAACATGTTTACTTGCTCTACAAGCATAACAAATCCGTTGATACAAAAATGTATAGATGCTGTGTGGCATCCAGCGATTAGAACTTGTATACTGATAACTATTATGAAAAAATGCAATTAAAATTTCATTCGACTGCCAGATGTTACATTTGAAATTATATTTCAAAGATCATTATACTGTTAAGAAACCCAGCTATTGGTACTGAGGACTGGTATTTAATTTTAAAAATGTTTGTGGGTAAGCATTTTGCTTCCATGTACGCTTTTGAAATTGGATGTCATCAAGGGTACCGTAATAGACAAATGAATAAATTTCATTTAAATTCGAGATAACACTCCGTTGAGGGCAGTTCGTGAAAACAGCAACACGGCTTTGGTATTCCAATTCGTAATGTTTGGAAAATAAGTTTATAAGTTTGAGAATCTTCGGAAGATGCGAGTTTCGTTTAGGTAAGTTGTTATAAAATCAGGAAATTCTCTGTGATTAACTATATCGGTAAATAGAGCGTAGGCTTCGTGCATGTTGGTCCTAGTCGAGGGATCATTAGCGTATTCTTTTGATAAGTCAGCTAAAATTTGTACGGCGTAACGATCGACCAGTTCTCTTGTTAACGATTGTCCACTATCCTCGATGGTCGCACCGTGTCTGATCCACTGCCAAATTTGGGATCTTGAAATTTCGGCAGTTGCGGAATCTTCGATTTGTTGTCTGTAGCAAAAGTGACCAAAGCCACGGAGCCAGTTGAAAATGAAGAGTATAGATACGGAAATGTTGTGTTTCAAACCATCGTTCGTTACACCGCCACTTGGTAATTTTAACAAATCCTCTTCGCTGATTCTTCTCGAAGTCCCCGGATATATGATCTGGTTATAAGAGCATCCTCCGTTCTCTTTCCACAGCTGATTCATATAGGGAACAAGGCTCAAGTCGTAGACCATGAAACCGTCCACACCCATACTGATTTCAGCCAATTTAGCCTGGCAGACGTTGTTAACGGCTTTGAGATATTCTTGAGAGTTAGATTTCTCAGGTAGCAAAGCCGCGGCCATTCCGCCCGTAGCATGGGCACCTCTTTTGTGGCTGATTTGTACAGTCAACTCCATGTAAGATTTCAAGAAGTGTTGATTCATGTTAACATACTTATTTCTGTCCGGTAATACAAATGACGCGTTGGTGCCAAACTTGTTGATTATCGAAGCTGCGTAGTCCCATATTCCACAATTTAATCCCAAAGAATGATCCTTCAGGTTAAATAATATATCTTCCATCTCGTACGAACTCAGAATGTTTTCGATCAATACGCATGCTTTAATCGTGCCATAAGGGATACCCAGTCTCGACTGAGTCCAAGTAAAAATTTCTTTCCATAATCGAGCTTCGTAAGCGCCTTCTAATTTTGACAAATAAAAACAAGGGCCCGAATCAGCTGCGGACAATATATGAGCATTATGGAACATCAGAAGGCCAAAATCAAACAGAGCTCCTGGAACCTCCTTGCCATTCACGGTCATATTGTGCTCCAGCATGTTCCATGCTCTTGGACGTAACATAAGAATCGGTGCTTTGGAAATGCAGGGAACGTTCGCTAACGTGTTACGAACAGCTTTGTGAACATTAGCGAGACCAATTATTTGATTTCTCCACGTAGGACAGTGGCCATCATCGAAATCCACTTGGATCCCCTGAACATCAGCACGTAGAGCTTGCACAAAGTGTTCTGTATTTGCGGGACTGACATCTCCAAGATCCAGCCTACGATTCAAGAGTCGTTTGCCTGTAAATATTAATCATGTGGGTCTGAAACTTCCCAAAATCATTGCACCGGATGACAAAAGCAAACTACATTCTTTGTATAAGTAACTTCAAAAGGGTTTGGTATACGATTTTGCGAATTCTGATCGATCCTACTCACCGACAGGAGAAACTTTCCAATTACGCGCAACGATATCGGATTGAGAAAATTTTGGCGTCTTTGGATTTTGCATTAAACGCAATTTTCGTATTGACCTTGAAAAATACAGTCTGTCGACGTCATTTTCAAACTGCGTAATCAAATCAGCCAGAAATTCGATCGCTTCCTGCGTCAGCAAAGTATCAAATTCTGTCCTCAGATCTAACGGTGGTGAAGTCAAGAATACACGTCGAGTGTTGGGGCGTTTTTTGGCATTTTGTGCCATTTGGACGGTTATTTGCAAAACGGAAAACACCAGTATAGTTTATCTGACAGTACAGAACTCTGAGTAGAAGTTGCACTTAGTAAGCTTTGAACTCTGCTATCTGTGCCCTCACTGATAACAAAGACACTGTTTCCGGTTAATTTGTTTACACCAATACTACTAACTTTGCATCAGTAAACTGAGATATTAATGACGGAGATTCACAGTAGTGACATTTACAATGATTCCCCACATCACAATTCTACTAATGGTAACTCCCAAAGCTATGCATATCGGGGGTTGAAGTCGAATTTTTGAGAACGAATATTGAATGAAAAACTTAAAAAGAAAAAAAAATCTAATTCTAACACGTCACATCGAGTACAATTACGATAGATCACTTAAACCAACATCCATTTTTCTGATAAGGAATGGCAAAGAGAGGTTAACAAATGTGTTGATATTAAAAAGTTCAGCAGTTTTTATGAAAATCACACTATAAAATGATGAGAGTCCTTAAACAGACCAGCGTTAGGGTGAAGGGAGATGAAAAATATCGAATGGTCATAGCAAAAATAGTGATACGTGATACGACAGTAAAATATGGCAATATTATATTGAGCGAAAGGTTGAAAAACCTCATAATCGTTCTGAAATGTCTTTGGCATTTTCTCTTCCATTGGCGATACGTGAACCGAACTGAAATGCTCTCTTTGGGAAATTTGCCGTACCTTGAAGTCCCATTTTACGAGCAACAAGTCGTAACAATAACTTATCACCCAATCCAACAGGCATTTGATCGGTAGGATAGCACCTGAGAAAAGCAAGAATGATGTAGAGCAACAAGTAATTTAATAATAAAGTTGTTGATTAACGGGTTATTTCTACGTACCGTTCCCACGGCTTTAAGCTTTGTACGTATTTTACTAAGTTTTCATCCAAATAAGGTAAACGCGATTGTCTACCATGATCGGACACAATCCTATCATCTCTGCCTAAATTTCTCTCTGATATGCGATCCAATTCAATGTTCAGTTCTTGTGTCAATGTCCCCCAACCTTTATGTCTCAAAGTTGTTCTGTGTCTCATGTAACCACCAAACAACTCATCTGCTCCCATACCAAGAAGAAGTATTCGGCACGGTGATTCATAAATCTCTTCGGTTCCAGATAAAACGCCTTTTGCCCGACTTGCAAACCAAACAGCACAGCCTAAACTCTCGTCCAATATTGTACGCAGAGGATATACCAGGTTACCAATATGAGATGAGCGATACTTTCGAAGTTCTTCTTGAGTTACATTCACCTACAAAATGAATACAAAAAGTTTATTTAAACAAGATTGTTAAATTAATTTCGTCCTCAGAGCTTTGTGATCGATCTATCAATTCTGTAACACGTACTTCTACAAAATTCCAGCGTCTATTCAAGCAAATTCTTTCAAGTTCGGCAAACGCCTGCTTTCCAGTTTTGCGATCTGGTACATCAAAATTAATAATTCTTTCACTTCCAGCCTGGAGTACATCCACATTCGTTGTTTTCTCAAACGCTACATTAAGCAAGTCTATTTCTTCGTTTTTTGGGATGAATTGATCTGCGACAACAGCTAATATCGCGGAATCCAAGCCACCAGAAAACAAAATCCCAACTTTAGCATGTTTACAGTGAATTTTATTATCGGTAAGATATTTTTTTATGCATTTTCGACAGTAATTTGGTTTCTTCTTGACTCGGACTTCCACTGAATCTTTCAAGAGTTTTGTTATAGTCTCTACTCGTTTCAAGACATCATTGTTTGCAAGCAATTCTCCCATTACTTCGTTGATACTCAAAGAATAATTCATATCTTTCAAATACTCTAAATCTCTGGGTTCAGGATCTAAGTGCAGACTAGAATCACTGGAATGCACCGGCGTTATTGTCTCTTTTATGTCTATGTCCATGTTCATTTTAGTTTCCAAGTCTTCTACGATATCCGTGAACCTGAGGTTTGGTTCTTTCCACGGATAACAAGTCAGATTCATCTGTTGGCTCTTCATATCGCACACAAATACACCAATAGCGGGTACCTCAATAATTTCTAGCATATCTTTACTAGCCACAGAACACAGCATCAGAGAAGTTTTATCGGCGTTTAATTTCATCAATAAACTGTGCCTTCCAATTGGATCACGTCCAAAATATAGGAGTCCCGTAAGTTTTTGAAAATATATGAAACTATACGGGCCTTGAATGGATTTCAGAGACTCCAGGATGTTTTGCGACGAACCAAACTGTTCCAATATCTTCAATGTATCGCATCTATCGTCTTGACTAAACTGTGAAATAATAAAATGGTCCGTGAACAGCAATTGCACTTGGGGAAAATTCAAAGCATCACACTTACCAAACTGTCACTGAATATATCTCCATTCCACAAAAGTATATTCTCATCCGAATCTATAAGGGGCTGCATCACGGGTTCTGACCCTTGGGTCCATAGCACGCTGGCAGCGAAATGTGCATACCATTCGTCGATGAGATGCTGTAACTTTTCTGTCAAGCCATCCGGCCCCCTGGCACTTATAGCTTCTCGACATTTCAACCACTGAAATTTCGCATTCGTTGAATAACAATACAATCGCTAAGTTTTTTAGTCGGGACATGGATAAGAGTAGTAGCCGGAAGACAGTTAATCTGAAATGTATCGTATTAAATAAAAATACCTCTTCTTCAATTTCATTTGATAACGTATACGCGTCAGCGTTAGTCGAGCGATAAACACAAGCAAATATACCGCACATATCGTGTCGGGGTATCTAACCTAAGGCAAACCTTAAATGTCAAGCATCAAACTATCCTCACATCGACACTGCAGCCACAACAGAAATGTCAAAGGGAATTTTTGGTTATCAATTTGTCGCGATTTTTACGCCTGTGTACGATTACGCACGAGCAACGTGACAATGTGTGATTTTATATCATATACCTTTATACGTATCGGTATTGTGTAGTGTAGTGAAACGAGTCGCGGGATATCCCACGATAGTAGTGTTAGGTAGTGTGCAGCAGTGTGGTAGCACGCGCAACGTATCAGTATCGAGTGGGATAACTGTGTCTTGTAGCATTAATCGATCCAGGACCTTTGGAATTTGAGTTTGCTATTGCCCCACAAATCTTGATAAAAACAACTAGCAGAGGTGATATGACACACCGAGATTAGCGAATATTACTTTCCGAAATTATTTTGTCAAGTATTTCTGCTGTCCTAAACTTGTTGAGCACCGTGAAAGCCACCGCAGACTTTCACACGTTATCATTTAAATATGATCAATACAGGGTAAGTTGTATAAATTGACGTGTCATATTTCAGGGTCACGTTTGAATATTTCATCCATTTAGTATCGTTAATGAACCCATGACAGAGCGAAAATATGCGCTGTGTCGGCAGGTGCCAATATGTCACTTGTTCATGCGCATACATGCGGATATATGTTCTGTTCACTTAAATTAGAAGTAATGCACGAACTTGGAATCCAACTATCAGCTCATACCCTTCCGATGAAATTTCATCTTTAATGTCAGCTGTTACACGACCTGATCGTATTAATGTGTTGGTTTTAATAGGAAACTTGCTGGGCGCACAATTTTTATCACAGGGGCATCTCGCGGTATCGGTAAACAAATAGCATTGAAGGCAGCTAAAGATGGGGCGAATATTGTTGTCGCTGCAAAAACAGCTGAACCTCATCCAAAACTACCCGGGACTATCTACACTGCGGCGCAAGAGAGCAAGTTTTTTTGATCTGCCCATTGCTATTGAATCGGAGAACTGATAGTTGAAATTCAATTGTTTATGAAATTTATTACAAAAAAGAATTAAAAATTTACAGTTGAAGCTGCTGGAGGTAAGGCATTGCCATGTATCGTAGATGTTCGCGACGAGAAACAAGTCTCTACAGCGGTTCTAAATGCTGTGCAAAAGTTTGGTGGAATTGACATCCTGATCAATAATGCCAGTGCCATTTCGTTGACTGGCACCCTAGATACGGATATGAAACGATATGATCTCATGCATAATATAAACACGAGAGGAACATTCTTGGTGTCAGTATTACCACGATGTGTTCGGTTAACATGATATTGGAGCGTGATAACAGTCTAACGATAGCGCTATTCTACAGGTCAAAAGTGTGCATTCCGTACTTGTTGAACAGTCCAAACCCCCATATAGTTAATATAAGTCCGCCGCTTAATATGATAGCTCACTGGTTCAAAAATCATGTTGCATATACGATGGCCAAGTACGGGATGTCTATGTGCGTTCTTGGGATGGCCGAGGAATTTAAAGATCAAGGAATTGCTGTTAATGCCATGTGGCCAAAAACAGGTCAGTTCACGCAACTCCAGTTTTTATTTTCATCATTGAGCTGCATATATCTTTTCACGCTGTGTTCTTTCCAGCTATTCATACCGCAGCTATAGAAATGTTGACTGGTCCTGAATCAAGCAATCATAGTCGAAAACCCGACATCGTTGCTGATGCGGTTTACCATCTAATTTGTAGGGATTCCAAATCGTTAAGTGGACAATTTTTAATTGACGAAGACTATCTGCGACAACAAGGTGTCGATGACTTTACACATTATGCGTGTAATCCTGGTAAGTATACTCGTCAAAACAATCGCAGATTTGTGAAATCTAGCAAAAATAAAATGCAGTTAAATTTGTTGACAAGTCACAGAATGACTCGTGCAGCGGTAATTCGAACGTGGGAATGTGTTACAACGATTTTCAACTTACAGCGTTCAAAGGCAGTCTTATGCCAGATTTTTTCTTGGATGTTGATCCGGAAACCATTTTGAAGGCTCATGATGGAGGAAGTGCTGCCAAAGAAGTTCTCCACAAAAATAGTGACAAGGATAGTAGCGGCAAGGTTGAGAATATATTTAATGTAATTCAAGCCAATCTTAGCGATGAGCTCGTCAAAAAGACTGGGGCGGTATTTCAGTTTAACGTTAAAGGTACAGCAATGGTCATATTGAAGTATAGTCGTGCGGAGTTTCGTTTTAAATCGCTAAATTTTAATGTCTTAGGGGACGAAGCTGGTACGTGGTTCATAGATCTTAAAAATGGTAAGGGATCTATTGGTAAAGGTGAACCTGGACAACCAGCTGATGCTACCCTATCAATGGACTCGAAAAACTTCTTTGAAATGTTTACAGGTGAATAAAAACAAATTACGCGAAATATAAATATAAGCAGTGAAACTGAAAATAACCACTTGCTATAATAAAACGATTGAAATAAAATTTCGTTTCAGGAAACCTAAAACCATCCAATGCATTTATGATGGGCAAATTGAAGATTACCGGTAATATTTCAAAAGCAATGAAACTTGAAGGTTTAATGAAAAGTTTGAAATCAAAGCTGTAAAAAGTGAAACGCGTAATCCGAATGGAAAAAAAAATATTTTCACTCGAATGTCGGATTTGTAAATAATGCGTTCAGCATGCGATTACAGAGACAATATATCAATAGATATTTCACGGGGAAACAGATATTTTTATACCTATATGTTCCTGGCGATATCAATTCTGCTAGGATACAATTCTACAGTGATAGATCATCGACTTGACTACATTAGAGCTACAGTTTCCTGAAACAATGCAAATAACTGTGCAGCAACAAAAATGCAATTAGCGAATATTTTCTTCTCGTATACAAAGACGTATAATATATATTTACAAGAAAGTTTTCTATTCATCCAATGATATTGAAGTTGTAATGACGAACGAATAAAACATTTTGTTATATTTGTTAATTTTGGAATAAGCTTTTACCTTTATGCTACGCAATTTGATCCATGTATTACAGCTTTGGTAGAATGCAAATGCGAGGAACTAAAACCATCATCTTTCAGCGTTGCTAAATCCATATGACGTTGATGACGTGGTTGTTGGTAAAAATTTACTGGTCACATACTTTGTTTGTTCGTATACACCAAAGAATATGAAACCTCCAGCAGTAATCCAAATTATTCTGGGGACGAATCCAGCAAAGAGCCTATCAAAAACACACGCAGATGAGTCCAAGATTTATTTCTAATTTCGCAAGAACAACACGATCTTTGGACTTATTAGTGAATTCAATATTTTCATTACCCTTTTACACCATTTTCTTTATACACGGTTCTTAGCATACCCGAAATTCTCAGATCAGAGCTACCGGCTGTTTTTTCTGAAAGCATTATCCTCGTTTTAGCCACGTCGAAAGGTGTGGTAGCTGCTGCCGCGATACCACCTGAAATAAGCCCCTGTATTACTTGCAATTCGATTTAGGTACTCGTGCATGGTGTAATATAATAGAAACTAGTTTCGCAATGGACAAGACAAAATGAGATACGTACCTGAAAGTGCACCGCAAATTGCTCCTTCCCATGGTTTCAAATCTCTCTGAACTTTCAGATTCCAACAATGTTTAAAGTATTCCCACATTGGAAATTGTAACAAACTAAATGGCAGGTCACGTAGAATGGTACTCCAATAACCACGATATAGCAATTTCAAGTTGAGCTGCTCTCTCTTCATTTGTAAAGCTTGCTTCCGCTGTTTACTCACTTCAACCGGTACTCTTATAAGACAAGCGACCTATTATTTGGTCGTTCGATAGGGAAAAACAGCATTGATCAGATTTAATTTTCAATGTTTCAGTTTCATAAATGTATCGCCAATGGCTAGTGTTATGCGTAGAACATGAATTTTCATTACCATTTCAGCAAATGAAGCAGCACCCATGTGAACAAGAAAATGAAGCTCCTTGTCAACTTTTGGTAAGAAATATTCCTTACAGTTATCATACGTCACGAAAAATAGGGCAGCTGAAAAGTTACACACGCAGCATAGATATTGATGACGATATCGTATTTATGTATGTATCGATTACCAGTCGGAGCTGAGCCAAGTATAACAGGTTTAATTCCATTGTATAATCCTCTAAATCCGCCTGACGCGAGAAATCCATTTGGGCTTTGTAGGCGAGTTTTCAAGGTATCCAAGGGGAATAAGGCAATATCCACGAATGTTCCAGCAAACCCACCGGACTGAAATTTATATATTTCATCTCCGTGCAATAAATGACATAGACGCGATTCGCAAACAAACGAATGTAACTGCTTAGCAAAGAATAAAACTAATAACAGAAAAACACTTACGACCAGCGACGTGAAAAATACATTTGTATGATTAGACATGATTCCTCTACATTTAATACGTAATCTTCAAGTATGGTTCGTTATTGAGTATGTTATCGATGGCATTACGGTGGTTTGTCCAGACATGAAATAGTATACCTGAGAACCTAAGATATTCGCCAGTTAAATGAATAGACTGGGGAAATAAACGATCTACATATAAATAACTCACGAATTCCGAGAGAAAATTATTTAAGATAAGTTGTGAGCCCTGCATCCAAGTCCATGGAAATTGGAGCTTCAATTCTGTTGTCGAATCGTCTTGTATGTTTAAACTTTCAAGAATAAGAATCTCTTCGAATCCCGCATGAATAGTTTTTTAGGTTATAGTAAAAAACTACGCGCATACCGAACAGATCAGGTCCGGGTGACAATGTCATGCGTATAGAATACGAGTGGGATAATTTTAAAAATATTACAGAACATAAAAGCAGAGTTGGTGTGGCAATAGAGTACGCGGGTAAAAGAGCGAGAGGATTTTTTTCTTCCTCAAATATCGCATGCCATATTTTGCCCACGTGGCGGGTAGTGCATTCCACTGCATTTGTATTCTCCCGCCGCCGCGCCGATCCTGGGGGAAGGCGACAACTTCGCGAGGCGACGTTACACATGCTTCGTTCACCATACGCTTCATAGATTGCGACATAGCTCGGCTACTAGGATTTCCCATCTTCTCTCCATTTCCCACGCGCTAAATTCAATATTCGACCTAAGGCGTGCATAATTATGTATTGTATTATCAAAGAACATTGAACTAAACCAAACTCACGAGTAGCGATCACGAGTGATAGCGCTTTGCACCTGTTTGACTAATTTTTTACGCGACAAAAATTAGAAACAATTCAAAATATTAACAACAAAGGTATTCGATAGGATTCTATCAAGTTTCATGTGAGCTGGAATATTGTAGAACTGGACCAAGTAGCTTTGATTTTGCTGGAACTCTTGTTATTGCTTCTGTATTGCCATTGTTATATGTTACGAATGAGTATGAAACTTAATTTCTATTTGGTATTATGATTTGGATGATAATAATTTTCTGAATAATTTAACTGTTGGGCGATGAGCATATCTTTGAATTTCTGTACCATTATTCGTATTTCAAATACAGATGTGAGAGATTGTGATGCTCAGGTAGCGCATTACTGTATAACAAAAACAATCTTGAATAGAAGGATGCTCTGGTATGAAAAGAAAAATTTCATGTGCGATTGAGGGATGGTTTGGTAGGATCTGTAGAATGAAATGCGTGTTTCAAAGATGCTCTATCATAATTGAAAAAGGTACTATAATACACGTTTTGCTGCTTAATCTCTAAATATGAAACAATTGATTATAAGTAAGTTGGGAATGATTGTAATGAATGAGATTGAATCAAAGTTTCATCAGTTATGACAATTGTCCAATCAACGAAAATGAAAGTTTTTAATGTTACTAGAAAAATGATGGCATCACCCTCATTTACTTGTAGTAATATTGTGAAAGAGTACAGAGATTCTTTGATGCTTTCTTTGGTAAAAGGATCATAATTTGGTCAAGCTTTAAAGCTGACAGTGCAATTCGGCAACCCGGTCCACTTTCCATCGCTAGTGCAATTAGCAGTAGCTTGTATATTTTTGTCAGCACATACGTAGGTGATGCGATCTTGATAGAAATAGGATTGACCCACGATTGAAGCACCTTCGACCAATGTTGGTTTTCCGCAAAAAATTCCTGACAAAACGAGAGGCTTGATAATTTTTTTCTGACAATATTGTTAGAGTATTATTTCAATTTTTAATTTACATACTGGAGCACATGCCAACCAATCTGGTCCACCGCCCTGTTGCTAAACACCTTGCATACGCTGGTCCAGATGAACGGTAGCCTGGATTGCAACGGTACCAAACGGTATCTCCAAACACGTATCTCTCCGTATTGTTGGAATTGCTGAATAGAAAAGCTGCGTTGGGTGGCGTTGGCAGTCTTCCACATGTCGTTGCTATCGAGTCATTCAGGTTTTAAAAACGTCAAATTATCGAGAAAATATTTCAAGATATCCTTCTTTCTCGTGATAAAAATATTATGGCAACTTACGTTCGCATGTTGGAACCAGTGTCCATGTTCCGTCTGCTAAGCATTTCACATTTTCGATTCCTCTCAACTCGTAGCCACGATGACATCCGAACGTAATTACATCATCGATTTCCCTTGGGGTAGCCTTTGAACTGCCATTGACAATAAATCCATTCAACGGTATCTGTATCGTGTTTTTCTCCGATGAGAAAAAAAATCAATAAATCTGCAGGTTTCTAAGCAAGTAGCAAAAATTTTAATGAGCGCCAAACAATTATCGATTGAAAACCATTCACCTCTGGTGGATAACAAGTTCTTTTTTCACAAATCGCAGTCTTCTTCTCGATCATTAGTAACCGTATTTCTTCGTCGTCGACGTTCTTGTTTAATAATCTCCATTCACCACTTTTCTCACAAATCCAGCTAATATTTTTGAGAAATACATCAATGCCGTGTTTATCAAGATGCATTGTTGTGTCATTATAGCACGAAATAGAGATAGTGTCACCGAATCCTGTTCCCATCCTGATGAACGTTAGCTGCATTGTCTTCCCACGAACGACATGTTTCTCCCCAAGAGTCTGAAGCTTTGTCGAAGTTTTTACGCTGTCTTTAAAATAGATTTCCGCTTCGCGATCATCAAGTAAGCTTACGAACGGATGTTTTTGTACGTCGCATTCTTTAATTTTACAATATGGCACCGTTGAGGACCAAGTTTCATTGCTTGTACACTCCCTGACTGAGGATCCGATCAATTGATATCCTTCGTTACAAATTATTGAAATTCGTGTTCCAAGAACAAAGGACTCGGTTGACGTGATTCTCGAAAAGATTTCTTCATCGTCCGATATCGCTGAAGTCTTCGTAGATTCGTTATCGTTTGATGTTGATATATCTCTCCAAGATACCGTCTGTGGATTGTCTTGTCCCACAATTTCCAATAGTTCGTTATCATCAATTGATAAATAGATTTTCGCATTCTTAACGTTTTCTGGTCTCGGGCAATGTAAGGGAACGCAATCAGGGACTAAACCGTTCCATACGCCTTCGCTGGTACACTGAATTCGAAATTCAGCTATCAAATTTCGATTTCCAATAAATTTATAGCCTGGATGGCAAGCAATGCCAACTACGTCCCCAGAATTGTATTCCATTTCTACAAAAGCCTCATCTGACACTGACTCGATGCGAGATGAGTCGTGCGATCGAAGCACAGTATCAATTACAGACGAAATTTTAGCTGCGATGTATCCGTTCTCGATTCTACGATCAAAAAGATAAAAAAATTTAAAATGGAGCCAAGTATGTTTTTGAAATGATTTCAAAAATATGTGAAAACAAAGTGGGTTACAATTTTGGAGGTGAGCATCCGAAAGAAATACATTCTGGTACAGGATTATCCCATTCTCCTGTTTGGAGACAAGTTAAAATTGAGTTTCCAAATAAACGATAACCGGAATGACATTTAAATTCCAACTGATGTCCAACCTGCAAGGAACCATGAATTGCTAATGTAACAATCACACGTTTCTCCGAAAATAAAGCTTACCTGCAAAATATGCTTGTCAATCGATTCATGTTCTTCAATAATGTATTTAATACTGCCATTGTCCGGTGCAAGCAATTCTCTACACTCCGTACCTGCATAAGATTAATTCAAAAATTGATTACATTTTTGTGGAAAAAAATACCAACTACCTTCGAAGATAATTTGAAACTCGTGGTAATTCATAGATTGGAAGTTTGTCTCGACGATATATTGACCGACGGTTTTCCATTACCGATACACATCGGCTGTTCTCCGCTCCAATTTCCATTGGCAAGGCAAGTTCTCCGAGAGTTTCCCCGTAAATCATACCCCTCGGAGCAGACATAGTGGATCTGGTCTCCGTAACTATAGGACTTGCCCCACACTCGTCCTCGTGGAAAGTAACCAGGAAAGCCACATTTCACCCCTTTAAGTAAATACAAAAGTGCTGAGGTTCGTAGCAGATCTGGACATTTTTCAAAAATACCTACTTATACATGTTGGAGTATAGTAGCCTTCCCATGCTCCGTGCTTCAAACATTTTCTTTTCAGAACTACGGTTTCTTTCTGCCCGTATCTAACCAAATACCCTTCATCGCATGTATATCTAATTGCTGAAGAATTTTCAATCAATGACACGTTACCCGTGAATGATTCATCCGGCGGTGAACAAGCTTCACAAAATGAACTGTTTTGGAGCTGAAAGAATGGAAAACACAAACACGATTCTGAAGTTGAAACAACCCGATGAGACTGTAATATTTTTTACCATTCTTTTCTAAAATATTATCCAAATATTAAAAGTAAGGTAATGTTCGATTATCATAATTAGATTCGTTCTCAAAAAATATGTTGCGACCCACAGGTATATTAAATAACAATATACTTAGAAACCATTAGAATATCAGGTGAAAAAAACCGACTAATCGGTAACAATAGAAATTATTTGAATGAAAAAAAATTAAGTTGGTATTGTCAAATAACTTGCCTCGATGCTACCACGAATGTGATCTTGAAACTGACCCCAATTATACAATGACCCATGATAACTTTCACAAATCTCAGTTAGATTCCGTATAGAATCGTCGCTCAATACTTCATCCCAGACGTCCAACAAGCTGAGCTTCCCAACGAGTGATTCAGATTCGGAAAAACCACCACCAACGTGATCTTGCTCTTGTCCAATAACCATTGTACCGTTCCCTGAGTATGGCATAATAAGAGGCATAATATAAATAATGCGGGAGGCAAAACTATGCCACGGTAGAGTATTCTCATGTATTACCTTCTATTTCTGTACCATTAGCAAGACCAGTACCATTTTCGCGGACGATGCCATCCAAGAATACCTTCCAAGATCCGAGCGAGCTTTCCCAATTGACACAAAGGAAATGCCAGTAACCATCATTAGCTGTGATGTCTGTGACGACGCTTTTTCCATTTACGTAAAGAACAAACCTGTCAAATTTATACAACGAATTCATAATACTACTGAAATTCTCTATATCACAGCTTTCGTTACCCATTGTAGTCCGTCAAAGTTAAAGCATTGTCACAACGCCGAGTTGCGTATGATAAAACGGTGCCGTAGTTTATCGTGTCGACTGACTGGAGCCATAGACAAACTGTGAACTGAATAAAGAATTTAATAAATGAAATCAAGTTTCTTTCTGTTCCCTTTACTACAATGCCTACCTCGGAGACATTTTTTTTTGGGCCATTGACAAGAACGTAGTCGGTAGTTCCAGATTTCGGAAAATTCATTATATACGATGTTGATAGTTCTAAAATTCATTTGAATGATTAATTATTCAGGACTTGAACAGGAAATCCATTTTAATTTACCTCGTTGACAGTTCGGACCACTAAATCCTGGCCGACATTCGCAAGTGTAGTTTAAGAGATGATTAACGCAGTCAGCGTTGTGTAAACAAGGCAAACTTTTGCAATGATCAATACGAGTTGTACAGTCTTTGCCAGTGTAACCTTCCGGACACTCGCATCTAGATTTGTAATTTTTCATTTTATAATATGATAAAGTTGACTTTCGATCCGACTTGGAGTAATCTTTATTAATTCAAATACAATTATACTAGTATGGTGAATTTCACCTGTAAGCCATTTTAGTTGCATTCACAACTCTGACGTTCACGCAATTTGAATTAGAATGACATGGAAGCCAGTCACAGGGAAGACGGTTGCAGCGACGTCCCACATATCCAGGTTCGCAAATGCATTGCCAAGTTCCATTGCTTACGCGACACGTTGAGCCTTCTTCGCAAGGCGAAATCGCACAGTGATCTACAGCTATTTCGCATAGTTCACCTGATACAGGAAGTCAAATGAAGATTTATTGCGACGGAAAGGAAATTATATTCAAACCTTTCGATGTGAATAGAGAAAAATGTAAAATAGGAATTTGGAAATAGATTAACATACCCTCAAACCCGTCTTTACAAAGACATTTGAAATGGTCATCCGAGCTAACGCAAGTTCCATCATTTTTACAGGGATTTATAGTACATTCGTCGATGTATATCTGTGAAATAAAACCGATATCAGTGTTACCACGTGCAATATTGTGGCGGCATGTCAATGAGCACGTTAACCAAGAGTGTATAAAACAAATAACTGTTGTATTAGTAGTTAAAAATGTGCTGTACGTGAATGGCATGCATTACTAATTATACAGCCACATATTTAAAAAGTAGAGTAAGTTTTTGAAATAGAATTAGGAAACTGGAAACAGATTACCTCGCAACGAGGTCCTGCATATCCATCTGGGCAAAAACATTTCACCTCAAACTCATCGTGTACATTTTCGATGCTGCATATTCCGCTGTTGATACACGGAGAAGAATTACAAGGATTTGGTAATATGTCACACGTTGTTCCTTAAAAAATGATCAAAATTTGATGAATGTGTCTACGATGATTCTTTCGTGGTGAATAACATACCGATAAAGTTGCTTTTGCATTGGCACTTGAAATGCTTTCCAATTTTGATGCATAATCCTTCATGACTACAAGGGTTCGTATCGCATGGGTGTTTGGCGAGGCTGGCCATATCGATGCATTGACTAGAATTATGAGCACCACGATTAATGGTAGTCGTATTTACGGGACAAGGCAAACACTTTGTTTGAGCAAAATCAGATTGATAGGTGCCGATTTTACACGTAACGCATGGCTCCAGAGCAAGTTTTGCTTTCACGTGGCGCTTTCGACTTGAAAAATAGCCAGGGCGACAGACCGCTGAAACGATATACCGAAATATGAAACGCCAATGCAATTTTCCAAGAAATACTTGAAACGAGTATTGCATCAAAAGGATTACCTATACAATCTATCATATTTTTCGAACGCATCTTTCTGGTTGACATGTTTTCCGGACACGGCAAGCAAGATGTGGAACCAGTGATACCCTGATATTTACCGAATGGACAAGACTGACAGTGACGTCGGGTTGCATTATGAAAAGTACCCGGTGGGCATGCAACTATGAAAAGAAAAACAAAACAAATTTACATCCCAGAGACAATTTCAACGAAGTGAGAAAACTCGAATATTAGAACAAAAAATTATACATTTTTATATACATAAATATATACATTATTCTTATGAAACTATCAATTTTGTGATTGACATTACCTGTGTTTCAAGCATATAAAAATCACACTCACCACAAATGGATTTTTTTAGAACGCTACCAGCATGACAGAGACTTTTAGGTTTTTGAATCATAACATCGATATTTGATGCGAGGTTGCCGATTTCTTGATCTGCTTTTTTGTCAAGCAGACCAAACTGTCCGTTTTCTGACATTTCAGTTAGCTTTCCACGTAGCTTCGCCATGTCGTTCTCAGAATTATTTTTGCTATTTCGAATAAGAGTTCCTACAAATGTAAGGATAAGTAAATCTATCAAGTATCGAGGAAAATTTCAAGCTTAGAATTTGGAATAGTAGGAAAAAATTAGTGTGAATCAAAGATAATTACAGGAAATGATTTAAACATAAAATATTCACCAATAACTTTGTATTTTAATTCAATTTTGGCTCGGCGATGCTGGACGCTTTTGATTTTCTTCTTGCCCTGAGCAGAGTTTCGTTTCTTTCTATGTTGTATTCGACCATCACCTTGTCGTCGAAGGGCAAAACGTGGTGAAATACTGCGTCGTTTTTTATCACGAACGAATGCAACAGTTTCGTATTGCGTGTTATCATTGTTCTCTCCGCTTTGATTGACGCAAGTTATTTCGCGCTGGGATATATTACATGCACTATTGTTACCACAAACACTGGCAAGCTGGTATTCTAGTCCCAAGTTGATGTTCTTGTTCACCTGGAAACGAAATGGTTTTGAAATTTTCACCTGGCTTTGGTGCCACCGTCGCAGCACACGTCCAAAAATAATTATACGTTCAATAGAAATTGCGAACATAAGTTACCTCTTCTACAATCGAATCTTTGCAATGCGGCTCATTTGAGTTGAGGACAATAATAACATCTTGAGCTAGCGCGTACGGTATTTCTGTAACTGATACAATTTACCATGATGTTAGTTCAACATCGATCAATTTTTTTAATGAAAGTACTAACTTGAACAATCCGGAAATACATTGTTGTTCCACGAATGATTTGCTATACTGCACGTTAGAGTTAAATTGTCCTCATCTGGATGTATCGTTGATTCAGGGAGGATAAAAGCATACCCATCGTTACATGTCAAGGCACATCGAACGCCATTTCCCAAATCTGTACAATCAGTGGATCCATTTACTAGTTTCGGGAAGTTTTGACAAGCATCTGAAAAATATCTCGTATAATTTTGAACTTTTTATGCGTAAGTTTTTCAATTTATGAGATTTCCATAACTTTCCGGTACGAAATGTAATGAAGTTTGCGAAATGAGTATGCAAGTAGAAAAAATTAGGTACCTTCAACGGTAACGTTGAGAACACAACTATTAGTGTTGTTCGAGTGGTCCGTCACATGATAAACAACCTTAGTCGTGCCTAGTTTAAAAATTCCTTCACCTGGTACGTGACTTCTGTAAGTTTCTATGACGAGACCAGAATTATCGTGAAAGACTGGTTCGTCCCATGTAACGTTCTTTGCTCCATCGCTACCTTCAAGGAGAAATATTGGAGGATCTACGCAGTTCTCGATGGTCGGGGATTCCTTGTCTGCAATCATTGTTTGACGTCGATGCAGATTCATCTTGCAATATCCTTACTTGGAAAATCCCATCAATTCTTACTACAATTATAAGAAATTGCTGCATACTGGTAATTACTCGTGGAATTTAATCGGTTGTTTAAGCCATTCGAATAGAATTAACGGAGTCCTTTTATACATATTTTTGGGAAAGAAAACTGAAGTGCTCACCGAGAACTTTGATGGAAAAACCACAGTTAGCTTCGTTTCTGCTAGCATCACGAGCAATGTAAGTTATTGTATGATCGCCGATTTCTAATTTCCAAGGTTTGGTGACGTGAGGTTCAGTCCACAGCATAGGTTCAATATCAGAATTATCGGTCGCCGTTATATTGGGCCAATCTGCTAGGGCATAGTTCTGCCCTGGTAACGCTACAAACGTCATATCTTCAAGACATTTTATTTCTGGCGGAGTCTCGTCTACAAGAAATTCGATCTTCCAGTAAATATTACGATGTAAAATTAGATACCTCGAAGATGGTCATATCTTACCGATACATTGAGCAGTGCTGTGTCGCTGTGTCCAAGAACCGGAATGTCCAGCGCAAACTTTGCTCACTGGTCCCTTGACAACAAAACCTGGCTTACATTGCAGCGTACAATTTGTTCCGAAAGGCAATTTTTCAATGCCCGTACAATAATCTGGTGTCATTTCGCCATTCGCTACGATTTTTAGAGGTTGACATCGTATTGCTGAGTTGGAGGACTCTCATTAGTAGGATAGGAATAGAAAGAAAAAATGGAGTTGTCAAGAACTGGTTCGAACTGCTTACGTTTGCAAGTTGTTTTCAGACCATCCCATCTGGAAAGAGGCAAGCAATTTCGAGATCTACTGCCACGCAGCTGGTAGCCGACGTCGCATTTGAATTTGCAATTGGTATCAATAGCGAAGGCAATCAAACCAGGATTTAGGGGTTGTTTGCTGTCCTCGTGTTCACAGCGTATCATTCCATGAGACGGAGCTTGCAGCGCCAAGCAAGTTTTCACTGATGAAAGAGCATGGCTGTAAAAATGCTACTACATGAATAAAACAATGAGATACTTACGAAGACATTCGGTTTTGGTGCCGGACCATGCTCCGTCTTTACGACAAAGACGAATACTGTCACCAGTCAGATGGAAACCAATTTTACAACGAATTCCGCATGCTGCGTTGACAACGTTGTTACAAGCACTACCTTTCACCAAATATCCATTCTTCGGAATTGTTAGTCTCGGACACGTCACAGCTACGAGGACAATAGAATAGTAAATATGTTACAGAGAAATTTGTACTGAATTCCCGATGAAACTATGATTTATTTTGTCAAATGCGGTCATACATATGGATACCGTAGCAAAGAACATGATATTTTAACTTTCGGATGTGAAGTGAGAGGCAGTGAGAAGCAATCAGTTGTAATAAAGTACCATCCGCGTGCAGAAAATATAATTTCTTGGAAACAGAGTTGGCATGGAACAAATTTGATTGATAGTTTGTTATGTAGACTCTTATGTTTCTCACTCGACTCATTCTAAATTTGTCAGGGATATTTCTGCGATTTATCATTTTCAATATCGCAATCTTGACATGTCTCATATTTCTTGGGATACAAGTTTATTTATGTTTTATGTTCAGGCATATTGTAGAATAGCACCTTAGCAGAAAGTGTGATATTTTCTACAGTACGGTTATGATGAAAAAATTGATTGTGACTGAACAATGTGAAGAGCGACACGCGATTTGCTGCTTGACCTCAAATTCTATAAGGATAAATTCATGAATAAGATGCGAAAGAACGATCGGTGCGACAAATATTTAAACATTAGTAATAGTAAACCAATGTGAAAATTTGGTTATTTTTATAGAGGAGCAAAATACGTCCCAGCTAAGTGGCCAGTCGCGAAACATCCTGTTCAAGTCGCAGCGGATATTCTGAGAAAAGAAGGAATCGACAAGCAGAATGAGGCTCGTATTCGCTGGTTATCCCGCTATGGATGGATGCTCGATCAATACGAGTAGGTGGAGAAGTGCGTGATGCATGACATCTAAAAAACTTGTTCCCGGCAAACTTGATTACGTTTTTTTTTAGCCTGGTCCTCGAAGAGATAAAGCAACTACGCGAAGAGCGACGGGGGGTTCTAGAAATTCAAGAACCAGTAAAAGATACGAGATCTTGTCTACCTTATCCAAGAACGACTAATTGCATGGTAAATATGAGTCAAGAAACTCTCTGAATAAATTCTTTTGCATGCATTGTACCAATGAATTTCAGTATGGATGGCTCGTGGAAAAACCATCTTTCCTATTAGAGAAATATGGATCTTACATCGTTGATCATCCCATCGAGAGAGTGAAACTGTTACCGGGAGATATTCCCACAATAGCTGCAGGAAATGGAATTTGAAAAGGTTTAATCGTGAAATCCTGGTAAGAATATTTTTTTAGTGAATTTCTAAGCAATTTGTGGATAGTGCGTGGAACCTACAAGAAATTTTACCACGAAATATGACTGATAGGTGAAAAACGTTTTACCACTGCATTTGTCTCCTTCGGTGGTATATCCTAAAGCACAGATGCAATCCTTGATCGACGTGGCTGGTTTTTTCAGCGTAATGTGATTAGTGTCCGGACATTCAATACAAGCAGAGTTCAAATCACCGGGCAGTACTCCCAGACCATATGTTCCATGAGGACAAGCTGTAAATTACGGAGAAAAAATATATTTTGCAATCCAAAATTCGTTGCACCTTTAACAAAGAACCAAATTTTGTTCTTACGCTGACACGTATTATAAAAGCCTGATCCGAAGTATCCTGGAGGGCACAAGCAAGCATAATGACCGCTTGTTATGCCACAGGCACACGAAGCTTGGACGTCGCAGCACTCGTATGCGCTTTCATTCATCGGATTTACATGGCAAAGGGAATCACAGTCCTGAAGCGAATTCACGATCACATAAGTGCCAGCCTTTAAATCTATAATCAAAAAAGGAGCAATTCCAAATCGGACATTGTTAACTGCAGAGTAATATTATTTACCATGATGTAATGCTCGTCGAGCTAACGCTTCAAATTGGGCAAAACTATCCAATAGATAGCTGTGTGTATATCCTGGTTGACTCGCTATATCATGTAACTCTTCAACGTTTCCAGTCTGGATACCGAATGTAAAAATGGTCGCACCAGTTTCTTTGAGCAGCATAGCTGCAGGCCTCGGATCACCACCGTTACTGAATCCATCGGTTATTAGAAAAACTGCTTTTCGAGCTTCGGAACGACTGCGTTGTAGGATGTCCTAGAAATATAGTTCATCACGTTAATACATCAATGAATCTTCTCTGAACTCTAATATATTTGTGAAGACTTGACTGCAATATTTGCTAGCAATAGTTGTTTTCTAGGTCATAAAAGTTCAGATTACTGGAATCATGATCCAGCGTTCAACGACCAAATACAAAATTCCAATTATCGATTATCGATCATCTATCGTAACGATAAAGAAATCATCTTACGAGAGCCTCGAGAAGTGCTCCACTGGTATAAGTACCTCCTCCAGTATAGTTAACGTTCTCAAGCTGTTGATTCAACAAACGGCACTTGTGATTATTCTCTTGAGGTTTTGATATTTGGTCGATGTGTCGGATGATGCTGGTTTTGTCTGCGAAGGTAATGACAGCAACTCTGGTTTTCGAAGCGGTAACAGTAAAATCTGAGAGCAGTTTGCGAACAAAGCTCAGTTCACTGCGAAAGTTTTCAATTCCAACTGAACCAGATGCATCGATCAAAAAGACCAACTCGATCTACAAATGTAAGGTGGACGAAAATTAGTCGGAACCAAAAAACACTTGTCCTAAAATTTTTGTAAGCATACATTTGATAACTGATACGCGTAAGCAAACTGATACCTGATCACTTTTTTCTCGGAGATGATCAACGTGGATTTTCAACAATTTAGACAATAATTCCACTTTAGTTTTAATATTTATATTGCCCCGTTGAAAGTTCTTGTGCTTCTTTGTTCCAAAGTTGAGAAAAGCTGTGGCAAAAGCGCGTTCCTTTTCGTTAAGCTGATCAATGGTTACGTTCCAGGAACCTTTTTTCGTTCCTTTGTCAATTTCAAAACCATCCGGTGATTGACAGTCAACGACAACAACGATGATAATGACGAGGAGAATTCTTGCACCGAACATTATCTAAACAGTCTAAAACTTATTTTGCGACAATTTTCAAATCACTTTTTAAAACTGTAGCAACTCATTCTTAAGAGGCGGATTTTACAATGCTTGATATTGCTATAGGAAAAGACGTTTTCGTTTGAACTTTAACATGTAGATTTATCTGTCCTCGACGAAACTCGAGACGCGACTGAGCGCTGGTCATCTTTTTCGGAGGAAATCTACTCGAAAACGATATCAACGTCGGGGTACCGATTAGTGAACTTTCTTGCAATACAAAAATCAATCAACGGCAAACAAGGGTAGCATTGTTTCCTGGTAAATTGAGAATCCGCATCATTATTGTTTCGTCATATCACGAACATCCAGTCTATCACGTGATTCGTAACGATGATTCTCAACAACAATCTCACGAACAAGATACCTACTAGCCAACATCGGAATAGTTTTTCTAAGGAATATTAATATATGAACAATAATTTCATCGATCATTAGCTTATTTGTAAGTTCACAGAACAGCATACAATACTTTATCATTGCGAGCTTTGTGAATCGTTTTTGTCAACGTTGACTTGCCACAAATTATTTGTAGGCACAAATTGAATGCGTGCTAAGCATTATACCGATTACGTTTGTCACTGGCATTTGTTGGACAAATAATTATTAATTGTGATAGAATGGGTAAAAACGTGGGCTTCATTGAGCTATGCTATGCTAACTTAAGAAACTGAAGCGATATATACATATATGTACGTATATCTGATCGAGCGATCTACGCGTGAGATTTAACGTGGCGCGTATCAACTCCCGAAATATATCATAACTCCTTCGTAATTTTTTGCACAGTTTGTTAAAGTCCATAATTTACAGATCGAATGTTATACGGTGTTTTTGTCAAAGATCAACATTGCTGCAAATGAACGAACAATCTTGTTGTTGAGGTAGATGTACTTATTTTGGAAATACGTAAATACGAGTCGCAAATTCGTGGAATGTCTTTTTATCTGGTCGCCGTACCATGTTAGAAATTAAAAACTTCTGGTGGAGGGAAAACGTCGGGTACGCTGCCTCCAGGTCAAAGGTGAGGCGAGAAATCGTGTGTGTAGTCAAGACTCGTGATAAAACCACGATAAAGACGTCGTGGATGTAAATCGAAATGATGAATGAAGTTACATGGTCGTTCGATTTCGTGATAGCATCACCGAAATTTCATCACCGTCGCGTGGAATGTCTGTCACAATCGTAACAGTGACTCCGAATCATTTGCATCCTACTGCGAATCGCAAGGAAATTGTGATAACGTCGGTTTTATGATGCGAGCGATCAATCACAGTTCATAGCTCGATTCAGAGTTCACCATGCTTCCCGGAAATTTGTCGTCCAAAGCAACATATATTCTACATTGCCCTGATTAGCAGTTCCAGTGTAATTGATACGGTTAGAAACTCGCGAGCGCCTGAAGTTCCGCTACCACCAAAGCGTCAAAGTCCGCCAGATTGCCTTCCAGAGAGTGAAGCTGCGGGCGTCGAGAGCCATGGAGAACAGTGCGAGCGTGTGGCTCGTGTATGTCAGACTGCTGCGCGTGCATAATGCCACGAGGGTCGGAGGGAGAAAGATCTCGTTTTCCAATCCGAGTAGAGACAGAGAGGGGCGACGTGAATATCTGGCAAGATTATTTGAATTCAGTCGAGAAACTGTTCTAGAGCGACGCTCATTCGACAGTAGTGTTTATTGTCACAATTCTTAAACAATTAACAAGTTGTTGATCCACGTTACCGAAAGATCGTCTCGATTGTAAGACTGAAACTTCGACTTCGGTTAAATATAATTCAGGTAAGAAGTTGTTCGTATATAAAAGAAAGGAAATTCGGAAACGATTGTAAGTTCGTGAAATCGCTCGTTGGAATCAGTCGAATTTTTAACAAATTTCTATCGTTGTCTCGTCACCATAATTCCAGAATCCAAATTGTTGTGCTCGATCGGTTAGAATCAACATGTCAGGATTGATTTTGGCATTCGTTCTCATCGCGCTGCACACAAATGTTCGTTGCGGACCACTTTCATCCGGCGGATTATCAATTGCGCCTTGGTTCGGGGATCCCATAGAATCAGAGATCGTCTCTGGGACAAAAAAGCGGGACGGTGTCGAGGAAGCGTATCTCGAACAATGTGGGGTCGTCAAAGACTGGAAGGAAGCCCCGGGTTTGGTTAAAGTCTTGGCATTCCTAGATCCTTCCAGATATTCGAGTCATCGTCAAGCTACGATGTGAGTATGCGACGAGTGAAACTCTAGTCAAACTATTTCATCGTCCACCGCACTCGACTTCTGCACGCAACTTCGCGTGTCACCGTTGCGTTTTTTTTTTTTGTTGCTCGCGTTCAACAAAGTATCTTCATATTTTTACGAGCCTAGGATAAAATCAGTGCAATCGTAGGTAAAATCCTCCATTCGCGACGTACATCAAAATCCTTCGGCCTCGTTGGAGCAACATAGCATACTTCGCGCGCAAATTTTCACATGCCAGAGAACCGATTGATCGAGAAACTCGATACAAAGTAGTATAACAACAACTCGAACGATAATTAATTCGTCGATGCAACTCTTAAACTTATTGCAGGATAGGAAATTAGTTTGATTTGATCTCTCATAGAATCGCTGAAAGTGCAGAAATGCGTGGACGATAACCCGAGGTCATACGTTCAATCCACGAGTTAATATCCGGCGCGATGTCAGACTGTTTCGAAATTCATGTACTTCATTCGCAATCGCAATAACAACAAGAACCATAATAATAATAGCAACAATAATAATAAATAATGGTCAAGGGATGAAAAACCAGCAGAATCGTTCATTTTTCAGTAATTTGGAAAGACGTCGAGTAATTTCAAAATAATGGAGAAAAGTGAGAATATTTCGCGAAATGTCCCGCTTTCGTCGACATTCGATTATGAAAAAGCTGACGAAACAGATTCGGAGCTTGCGCGTACTGAAAACCAATATTTCGATCGTAATTTGCTATACGATTGCTAGCTCTTTGCTAGCTACGCGACTTCATTCTAAAGATGAAACAATTATCGAATCCCGTCGATTTTGTACGGTTTTTCACGTTGCATCGGTATCATTAGGTTGAAGGTACTACGCGAGCGCTTGAAGAGGTCGGGAATAACGGAAGTGAGTTTCTTGGTCGTTTCTATGGCGGAGAGTGAAAATGTAGCTAACGAAACGCGCGAGGACATGAACGAGGAGGAACGAGCTTGGGCAAGCGTCCCGCCGCCCGACGAGGACTTGGGAATGCCGGAGAACAAGAAGGAAGCGCTGGACGCGCTCGGGCAAGAAATCGGTCCAGATATAAGACTCGTGAAAGATACGGCACAACTGAAAATCTGGGAAAAGTTACACGCTGCGAGAGATCAGGTCTTGGTTATCGACAGGTGAGTACCGCGAGGATGGTTCGGATGCGACGAAGGAGGCGGAAATAATGAGAATAAATCCTTGTACGAATGTGGGTACAGATGTGGGAGACTCAGCTATCAGGTCATAGTACCGTGGAGCATATTACACTTCCCTTACGTGAAAGCTGCGATTCTGTCGACTTACAAAGATCAGCCGTGCGGTGAATGCAAAGAGGTGAGCAGGGTCAACGAAAAATTGATAAAAAAAGTAAAATAAAAAACAGAGTGTAGAAAAATCGAGCACGAGATTCCGAACGAATGGTCGAGTTAACGATCAATTCACTGAAATCTCTTCTCAATTTTGAGCTTTCGTAACACTCGTCATGAAATTATATGTATTCACGGTAAAACATTTTCCGTCATTGCGTAAAGTCCATTTTTCCACATTTTTGTGTACAATATTTAACATTTTAGGGTGTTGTATAGTGTTGGTCTCGCAGTCCGTTTGACAACGCGCACAAATTTTATTTGATACTAGAGTAACGCTTTTTAAATATCAATCTAACATTGTTTTCTCTTACTTTTGACACAGAATTGTGTTACCTTATCGCTACGCACGCAGAGTGTATCGAAACGACGCTAATTTTGTGTTTACAAAAAAGTGGTTAACGCACATTTGCGTGGTACATTTGACGGAATTTTTTGCTGTGTATGGTTGCGATGTCGCTGATCCCGCGGCTGGGAACTCGATGACATGACGATTAATGATCTGTCACAGATTTTCTGAAGCTATATAAACCGGAAATTCGATTCTTTGAAGCTCGGAAAGTTGACGAGAGTTTACCAAGAGGAAACTAATTCGACGATGGAAAAGCTGACGGAGGAGATACCGATGCGTTTGAATATAACGCAAATGAAAGAGATCGCGGCGAAAAAATATAATCTTGACACGTCGGAAACGAAAGCGAAGAAACCTCACAGCACGACGCCGCAGGATATTCCCGACGATATCATACGACTTCTCAACGATAGTGTTCGCGCGGAGTCAGCAACGTCTCAAAACGACACCGAACAAAAGCCGCCCTTTTCGCAAAGGTTGACGAATGTCGAAGATCCAGACTCGCTAGATTTATCGGGAACACAGAATCGCACGGAAACTATAATTGCTAACGAAGAGTTGGAAAATCCGAAATCTAATCGATCCTCCACAGTAAATGAGCAAGAAAGGCAAGAGAATATCAGCAACGAACGTATCAGAGAGAATTTGAACTCCACGGGCCCTGGAAACTATTTCAACGATAATAAAACCGAGCAGAATAGTGGTAATGATACTTCGTCGCAGGAAAAAACAAGCTATGAAAACTCCGAGATGTACGTAAAAGAATCACTCCGCTGGAGTCAACAAGAGACAGAAGATGACGATGGCCCTGAGAATTCGCAAACTGTGAAATCGAGTGGAGAAAAACTCACAGATCATATGAAACAATCGATCAGCTCGAATGAGTATAAAAACGAGACGAGCAGCATTCAGCAGGACTCCCTGGATGTAAAGTCGTCGAATAACACTTCCGACGAGCAAGAGACCAACGAGAATTTCAGTTATGAAGATATTAGCGATTATCTGGATCAATCAAACACGTCGGACGATGAACATAAATTTGTGAAATCCGAGGAACGTCCTACACCATCGGATAACGTTGAAAAAATTGAAAGTACCAATGATACAGAATTGACGTCGAGAGAGACGCTGGGAAACTTTATCGATCGAAACGGGCAATCATCGTCAAGCGACGAAGACTCCCAAGAACCGTCCCAGAACGCTGATTACGTGATACCGATTCGCATAATAATGCGAGCACCACACGTTCACAAGTACAGAGGAGTGAAGAAAAGACACGAGTATTTGGTTTTGACCACTGGAGATCCAAAATTTCACGGACATCTGGATTCTGGGAGAGATTTATGGCCGGAAGAAGCGAATATTCTGGCTGAGACTGCACGTTCGAAAAATAATGACAAGGAGGATATGCATAGCAGTGAACATTCGAATGAAACGTGCGATCAGGATGATACTCGACACGAGAGCATCGAAGATAAAACTGTGCAGCCAGAGGTAGGTGTTGCCAATGACCAGGAAGAATGTGCGACCTTCGACGGAGTTTACGGCAACGACGAAAGCCCTGGATTCTACGGGGAGGACGCAGAGTACTGGAGAAATTATGACCACCAAGAACCCGAAGACAATTTTCAAAAAGTCCCATCCGTCGACGACACCGAGTCAACAATGGTACAGACTTTGATTTAACAGATACACGACGAATTTTTACTTTTGCAAAATTGATTCGCTTTTGCACTTCAGGTTGACACGATTTCGAATGGGAAAGATTCAACTCTAGGCATATCGGAGATGTTTCGAACACATTCCACGGCATTCAGTGGCGAGAGCAGCGAGGAACGTGCTGCAGCTACAACGAAAGAAGAGGAAACTACGAAAACGAACGTTGCCAACGTAGAATCTACTGCCATACTTGACGATGCGTATTCCGATACAGAGATGATAGGAGTTGACGAAGAGAGCAAAGTTGAGAGTATCACGGATGATGAAGTTCACAATAATCTTATTCTTCATTACAGCAAACTACTTCCGTGGATTTATTATGTACTTGAGGATTAAAACACAAACGAATCTTAGAGAAAAATACTGAAAAATGAGCGTTGCAAAATGAAATTGGAGAAATTTCAGAGTAAATGAAATGTTACAATTTATGCAATAAGTTGTGATCACATCTACTTTCACTCACAAATACAATTTGAACGAGCATACATTTTTTCGTTGACAATTTGGAAAAATGAATGAATCTACGTTTTCGTTTGGCATATTTATGAATATTCTAAAGAATACAAACAATACTTTTCATTATAATATTTATTCGAGCAGATTTCTCGCTTGGTCTTTACGATTCATGCATCCTATTTACAATTGCTGAGAACTTCATCAACTATTGTTGAAGTGATCATCTGAAAAAGGAATCTGATATGAAATCCAAATGAGGATTTTGATTTTCAATAAAACTTGTACCAGAAAATTGGCATTAAATGAATTTGTACGAGTTTTTAAAGTACTCACATCGTTGACCAAAACACTGCTGTACAATATTCGCAAAGGACATATAACAATTCGGTTCTGCTCACTTCCAGCTTGATAGTTATCTCTTACTGTACTCCAATTTGGTGGGGTTACTCTGCGATTCCCTTCCATTTTGTCCAATGCTTCACCGTTATGTTACTGTTTAATCGTGTGCAATAATCGGTGGATTATAGACTGGGTTATTAATATCCTTTTTTATCAAATTTGCACAAATTCACATACATGGAAGTAAGTATTTTATTCGATATTTTTCCTAGCAGCGTAAGAAATCCGCTATCGTATGGTCTGCGTTGTTTTTTTAGCATCAATAAATAATGTTCAAATCAACTCTTTTGGCAAAAATCAATTCAATAGTCACGCTTTTGGTCATAGCTTAGGATAAAATAAGAAAAAATCAAACAGGATGATATGGATCGATTAATGATAATTTGTCTCGTGGTAGCTTCATGATTTGTTTTATTTCACGCTGTACCGATTTCGTACACCCAAGAGTTAACCTGGATTACTAACGAAAGGTGGAAAGACTCAAATTTCCATCACAGCACTTGAGAATCAAACTTTCAAAATGTGTTAAAGGTTTCGAGTAAAAAAAAATCCGCAAAAATATTCATATAAAATGCTCTGCATTTGTAGTTCATCTAAAAAAACTTACTAACCAATATAATGTCAATTCTGTCAACAAAACTCATAAAATCTGATTCGTGTACAACATTGAATTAGAGATCAAGAAAATCATATTGGATGATTAATTTGTACTACTTGTATTATTTTACATGTCATCGTAAATGAATTTCCTTCAGTTCCGAATATTGCAGATTCTTTAAATCATAAATTTATGATGAATTGAAAAATCACCTCCGATATTTAATCAGCCTTTTGAACGTCGTCAGAATCCAAACTGGTCTCGCTGCTACTACTACTGCTTGAACTACTACTGTCGGATTCTGTGTCCGAATCTGTGTCACTGCTATCTGAAGAGCTGGAAGGTCCTTTCCTCAACCTGTGAATTAAAATTACGGTCTGAAAATGCAACTAGGTGATCCAAACTGATATGTTAGCTTATAATTGCAGAAAAATGCGAAATAAAAATTCATATCACTTTGATAACAACAAACAATATTAATTTCTCAGATTTGCAAGCGGGTTTATTTAGTTTTTGACTAGGGATATGACGGGTGTTATTGCGAACAGAAATGGAACGGTTCGATCAATCGGAATGGTTATGATGAGAAAATGTCAAACACGTAACTGAGGATGTTCGGCACTTACAGATAATCTAAGAATTTTTTGCTTTCCATGGTAAAGGTGTGCTCTGGCCTTTGAATAAATATCAATGTATCAAAAAACTATTATAATTTAACTCCAGTGATGAGTGACATTTGATGCGATACTAGTCTGTGATAATTCAAGCTTAATCATAAAACGAATGAGGATACCTGCTTGTCTTGTTGTCGATTACCAAATTGTCGACTTCATCGACCATTGCATGAATCGCGTTTTCGATCACTAAGTCTTCCTCGTGAACTGATAATGCTGCTGCTTCAAGTTCAGGGAGATCAAGGCCCATTTGTGATTTATTTGGAACTATCTACATAACAAAGGAAACTATGCAAGTTATTTTATATTTCGTTGCTTGGACTCACTAAAGAGTTGACGTTATTTACCGAACTTAGAGTTACAGCAAGAGATTTGATCAGTGATGGAGATGCTTGCTGTATCCATATCAAGTAATCCTTGATATACAATTGATTCAGGATGTAACGTGGTTCGTACGAGTTATTAAAGAGCCGATGGATCTCGCAGAAACGTTTGATTACACATTTCTTGCCTTGGAATATATTTAACATTTTTATTCCATGAAAGTTAACAGCGAATATCATTGTTGGTTGATTAAGATGAAAAATTACCATACCTAAGTTAAGAATTGTTTTCACGTCCTCTAAGACTTTCTTGGATAATTCCCAATTTCTATACAAAGGGTAGCACAAAGATCTTCTGATACATGCGGTGACGACTTGATCCATGTTATCAAATTCCTGAAAAGTTTTCTAAATTCACAAATGCTTCTGCAACATGTTATCTTTGACTGCATCAGGATCAAGACAATGACTTCGTTAAAAAGATGCTGCAATCAACACTGACCTGAAACCAACACAAACTGGAGCTCAATTTGTTGATAGTCCAACCGCTCTCAACCGTACTTTCACCCATAGTCGTCCGATAATCATAACAGCTGGCAAACAACATATCAACGAGTCCAAAGCAGATCTTTTCTACTTGTGATTCATTCAACAAAAATTCTTTGTTTGGCAATTCTTTCAGCAGATCTTTGTCTTCGTTGTCCAAAACAACTTCAGATTCCTTCAGTATCTGCCATTCGGCTGTAAAATCGATGTGAGGCTTGATGTATTCTTCTTGGATTAGATCTGCCATATAATGTTCCTCGCTGAACTGTTCAAATTCATGTTTTTGTCTCAAGCACAATCGTTCGGATGCTGGAGTCACATCAGGAGTAGGTAAATCAATTATCTCACCCGTCCAGGCAGCCTTGAATCATCGAATTACAACTTCAACTTCAATATCACAAATTATGGTGTATAATTTTTGAGGCTTCGATAAATTGCAAGTGTGGAACTTCAAAAACACCAACCTCGAAGGATCCCAAAGCACCACTTTTTAAACTACCAAAACCATATTTTGGTGCTGCTAGTGGCGTTTGAATATCATCTGATGGTATTGTTTGATCGATCAACCAACGATTCCCTTCTTTGTCTTCGCAGTCATCATAAACTTCAGTTTCTTGACTATTCGACTCGTTGCTTGTACCCTCGTCCAAACTGACAATGGGATTGCCTCAAAAATGATGAAATAACAATCAGAACAATTGCTATATTTGATCATCCTATGCCCATTCAGAGATGATAATTGGTATTTACTTATGACTTCGATAGTTGGAACAACTGGGCTTCGCTTTTTTGGATGCGCAAGCAGCGTAGTAATCATATCAAGATTGGGGAAATCTTCACCTTTGTTGACCTTGGAAAACTTTAAAACAAAGTCCCCTTTCTCGCAATCGTACGAACCCGAAGATTGGTCATTTTCTGTGATTTTGCCAGGAAGATTCAGTCTGTGACATACGATAAGAATTAGAATTACCGATTACAACTTCTGATCGACACAATATTCCTCAACTTTGCTAAATGATTGCACATTACACGGTAGTATTGATTTTTTTTTTTTCATACAGCCAAATATACTGTATGTTATGCATAGTTCTCGGAAAAGAATTTTAATTGAACTTATTTTTGGTAATATTGATATTCACCTGAGATAATATGGGGTAGAGTAAAATCTGAAATCTGTGTCCTCAACGTAAACTTCGGTGTCCTTGATATTTGCATATGGTGCATGAACTGTGATGATAACTTCGTTGGGGTTTTGTGTCAGTTCAAACCGTGGAGTCAACATCGTAAGTCAACAACGAATGATTATTCAAAATCGAATACAATCAATAAATTCAATTGTATGTTTGGTGCATAAATGATATATAGGTTATGTTAATGATTTATCGATTTATTGGTCAAGTATTTTAATTTCCTTTCCGTAAATCGCACCCAACTGTCACAAGGACGAACGCATAACATCACTCAATTTTTTCGAAGGAATATCACTTTCATAATAAAATCTCAAAACTTGGTAAAAATACTCTGTATACTGCTGTATACATATAAATATAAATACGATGGTCAGTTCAATTGGAAATTTTGCATACTGGCAATGGCTAACCGATACTATCTAGTTATGCTACGTAGTGTCATGCAAATGTGATACGGACGTCGCGCCGCTGCGGCACAACCGTGAACTTCAAACGGAATTAGTCAGTAAAATAGTTGGCAAACATACAATTTTATTTCATTAAAAATCAGTGGAAAATCGAAGGGTAAGAAAGAATGGCAAATATGAAAAATCCTTGAATGGGAAATATGTTAGATCATTTTGTGGATTGGATAATGTGTCCGTTTCCTGACCACCTACAAAGAGCATCCACACAAATTTAGCAACAAACTTTCAGCATTGCGTGATTCATGGAAGGTCCTTGAGAGGTAAGACACTCGGCTCGTTTTTTTTAACGTGGTTTCCCCAGTAGGCCTAATCCACGGAGTCGAAGAATGTGATAGCAAAATTTTAAATCATCATCTCAATTCTGATGGTTATGGAAATATAATCTATTTCCATTCAACTGAAATGATGATCCTATCGTTTATCTACTTTACCGATAGTAGGTACAATGAGAGCTTCAAATCTAGGGAATGTCGAGGAGCTCCGGGCCCCGGGAATCCCCGAGCTACCGACACCCTAGTTGAACGCACGATTATGAGCATAATGGCCAGTTATGCATACAATCGTGGTTTGAAGTATGTTTGCAGGAAGAGGAAATTACAAAAGTGTCATAGTAGTATGTGCGCTCCGAGCTGCAGCATGTGGGGAGGGTTACATGATAAGTATTTGAACTGCGTGTAGTAAATATTGTGGATGCATGCGCGCTCCAAGCTGCGGCATGTATGAACAAAAGTTGTAAAATAATTTTTCGGGTTCGTATACCCTTGCAGCCGTATGAAAGGCGCATGTGTAAGAAGTGTTGTGCGTGTATGTAGTGCGTTGTGTCAAATGAGCAGCAACTTGCAGCAGAAGGAGGTATGCCGGAAGCTGTTGCTGCAGAACAAGAAGAAAGGAAGAGAAAAAGTATGTAATTTTGGTGGTATGATTGCCGGTGGTCCTTTTCAGTGATGTCTTCGGACTAGGAAAGCGTCGCGTAGTCCTGAGCACCACGAAACTCAGAGCTAGCGAAGTCCGCGTCCATTCGAATTGCTACAGATCGGATCAACATGACTTGTCGATGGAACAACTTGAAAATTAATTGAATGAAAACAGCGTTATGCATCATTTAGATGCACATAAGTAGACATGTCATGTCTACTTATGATAGGAATTATCCTGTAGCAATTCGACGCTGTGAAATACATTTGTGAAAAATTAAAATTAGTTCTCGCGACCTTCCTACCCCACCTGATTCCCACCCACCCATCGAACTTAAAATTAGTGCGCTCATACATCCCACAAGCATACACCCCAGGAATTCGCGTTCCCAGTTCTCGCGCGCGCCTAAACGAACTGGTCCCTACCTGACACCTATATCCACCGAAAATAAAAATTGAATCCACATTCACGCACACACATTCACGCCGTGGATTTCAACTTACTGTTTTTTACCTATTGGGATTTGAAAAAGATTAGACATCCTAACAAGTTACTCCAGTATCTAATCGGTCTACTTTGATGCTGGCTGAAAGAATTTACATTTCACGTTCTAAGAGTGTAGTATAATGTATACATTGAATATTTAGATCAAAATCTGTACTTCGATATTTGATAACTTTGGAGCTAGATTTGTGTATCTGTGAGAATAGTTGACGAAATGATAATGCCAGACTTGAGAAAGAAATTTGTCAATTCTTCGGAAAATTGTCACTTATGCGATGCATGAGAAAAGAAAGAAGGGCAAAACTACAGACGTTCATCGTCTGCGCAATCGCATAAATAACAATAATTCCTGTCGCGATACTCGCTGTTTCGTAACGGAAAGCACGCTACGTCTGAACCTGAACGGATGTTATTATCTCATCCACGAGTTTGATCAACAATAAATCTGTAGAGAAATCTTCCGTTACGTCGTGACGAGTCTAACCAACAAAAGCTAAGAAATGCAGGTGATAAATATGGTGCAATCATACCACGCGATAGGAAAGAAATAGTGAAAGATAGATAGGCATTGGAAGAACTAACAATTCGGACCATCGTGTCAAATGTTAGAGTTCCAAAGTACTGAAATGCATGCGACTCAACAGGGTTGACGATGATTTGTTGGTGACTGCGTTTACTCCTTGCAGTAGAACTTTGAGAGTAGCCAGCTGTCATCGCTCAGTTGATGGGGAAGCTGCAGACTTTGTCCACACCCGGATACCGGAAACTCGTTCATTCAGTCCATGATGTACCCTATTTGTGAAGTCATCGCAACTGGCTGGAGATAGACTGGATCCCATTCGACACTGATTGACAATACTGCAGTTCCAATCCAATGATCAGAAGCTGAAACAATAAAGATCGCAAATTGCTTGAAGACTTTGAATTTCTCGTCATCTGAGAAGAGTTTAGTATCGAACAAGATGTATGATTGGAGATTTCTCTCAATTTCAGAAGAATTGATTCTCAGAGGGTGTAGGTTTGAGAAGAAGAGTAGTTAAATTAGTTACTTTGATTCATTTTGTGCGCTGCCTCAATTTGATATCCTTCCAAGTCTATGAATGTTGATAGACTTTTTTCATTCATCAGTAGGATATTGCTTCTCTCATAGTTTCCACATTCCGTGTTTCATGTTCGATGATTAGACACTGAAACAAAAAGGATTGCAAGTTGCTTAGTAACTCGAAATTTCTCCCAATTCTAGAAGAGTTGATTCTCAGAGAGAATGTATATTTGAGCAGAAGAATAGTCAAATTAATTACCTTGATTCATTTTGTGCGTAACCTCAATCTGATATCCTTCCAAGTCTATGAATGTTTATAGACTTTTTCATTCACCAGTAGGATATTGCTTTTCTCATAGTTTCTATATTCCGTGTTTCATGTTCGATGATCGGGCACTCGGACAAAAAGGTTCCCAGATAGCACACAAACTGATGATGGACTGTGGGAAGTCAGCAAACTGTAAATCACAATTGTTAATGGGATGGTATCAGAGATGAATGGTCATAATTACCTCTGTGCTCTCGTCATCTCAGCAATGGCTGATATCTTCTGATATGCCTCGGGGCCTCAGCATTCATCATCATTACAATGTCCATCATACTGTCAGTGGTCGTTGGACTATCTTCCTCATATAGGCGGCCAGAAATTTATTCGAATTGTTCGGTGGTATATCGGATGATCAAAAGCTGAAACAAAAAGAATCGCAGATTGCTCACAAACCGAAGATTTCTCTGACAAACAGGGAAATATCCGGAAGGATGTGTCCGTGAAATCACCAGTGTTCAGAGCAGTTACCTTTATTTTCCTGCGCAGAGGCTACAGCACAATATCGTCTCATTCCAGTTATTTTCTAATGTTGAGTATCCTTCGATGACGATACATTTGATGTCTGCTCACATATTATTTTCATATGAGATTCATTTCCTTCATAGGCTGAATCACACGTATTTCTGGTGTATCCATCATATTGCTTCGCACGACTATTCTGAAAGCAAACACGCTTCTTCCGAAATTTTCCCCATGTAAGAGAATAACCCCAATAACTATCGAAAAATCGATTTTTCACATTAGTAGTCAGCAAAAACAATTAAGATCAAAATATGCTTTCATAATGATGAATCTTGAAAGATAATGGATCCACATGATACGTTAAATTCAGAAGAATTTTTGGGGAGGTACAATTTTGAAAAGAATTAATTGAAGATGAGCAGTTCTAAAAAAAAAAGCCATTATCTGATGCAAAGCTCATTTCAAAACTCATACATTTAAATAAATAGTAGCAACGGGAAAGAGAAAATTTCGGAACAGATATTCATTAAGAAAGATAATCCACAGACAGAAAGATGAAACATCAAAAAGATCGTTTGGTAAGAAGAAAGTATGGGGACAAGACAGTGCAATTGAACATTTTTGATGTGGGGAGAATCGAGGACTTACCAAATAAATCTGGAAAAATGTTTTGATTAGCGTCAAAGAAATATTCACAAAAATGAAGTTGCATACTGAGCACTTCAGTGATTGCATAGGATAAAGTGCTTGTAGTATGAATTAATGGAATTGTAAGCATTGCAGCCACAAAAAGGCGCATTAGCCAACGATTTTTTCAACATATTAAAAATATGAGAGTTTGCTTGTTTTTGCTCGCGTAATAACGCAATGCATTTTACTCTTTTGCAGCCATATACAGGCGCATTTTACACGCGAGATAGTAAGAAGGGGCTTTTCAATTTCGAATACCATTGCTGCCATATACAGGCGCATTCAACACCCGAAGTAGTAAGATAGGGGTTTTTGGGTTCGTATATACCCTTGCAGCCGTATGACAGGCGCATATGTGAGACGTGTTGTGTGTGTATGTAGTGCTTTGTGTCAAAATGAGCAGCAACTTTCGGCATAACAAGGTATGCCGGAAGCTGTTGCTGTAGAGAACGAAGAAAGGAAGAGAAAGAGTATGCAATTTTAGTGGTATGATTGCCGATGGTCCTCTTCGGTGATGTCTTCAGACTTGGAACGCGTCGCGTAGCTCTGAGCACCACGAAACCTAGAGCTAGCGACGTCCTCGTCTATTCAAATTGCTACAGATCGCGTCATCGTAATTTGTCGATTTTTTATGATAGAATAAATGGCAAAAAAGTATGCAATTCTAGCACAGTTACAATAGTTTGAGAAGATACAGAAATGGTGAGATGAGATTTCTTTTACGATAAAAATTATGAATGTTTGCAAAATCGTCAATAATGCAGTGAAAAAGTCAGTTCTTTGCAACATCACATAGCAAACATGTGATGACAGTATTCCTGTAGCAATTCGACGCTGTGAAATACATTTGTGAAAAATCAAAATTAGTTCTCGCGACCTTCCTACCCCACCTGATTCCCACCCACCCATCGAACTTAAAATTAGTGCGCTCATACATCCCACAAGCATACACCCCGGGAATTCGCGTTCCCAGTTCTCGCGCGCGCCTAAACGAACTGGTCCCTACCTGACACCTATATCCACCGAAAATAAAAATTGAATCCACATTCACGCACACACATTCACGCCGTGGATTTCAACTTACTGTTTTTTACCTATTGGGATTTGAAAAAGATTAGACATCCTAACAAGTTACTCCAGTATCTAATCGGTCTACTTTGATGCTGGCTGAAAGAATTTACATTTCACGTTCTAAGAGTGTAGCATAATGTATACATTGAATATTTAGATCAAAATCTGTACTTCGATATTTGATAACTTTGGAGCTAGATTTGTGTATCTGTGAGAATAGTTGACGAAATGATAATGCCAGACTTGAGAAAGAAATTTGTCAATTCTTCGGAAAATTGTCACTTATGCGATGCATGAGAAAAGAAAGAAGGGCAAAACTACAGACGTTCATCGTCTGCGCAATCGCATAAATAACAATAATTCCTGTCGCGATACTCGCTGTTTCGTAACGGAAAGCACGCTACGTCTAAACCTGAACGGATGTTATTATCTCATCCACGAGTTTGATCAACAATAAATCTGTAGAGAAATCTTCCGTTACGTCGTGACGAGTCTAACCAACAAAAGCTAAGAAATGCAGGTGATAAATATGGTGCAATCATACCACGCGATAGGAAAGAAATAGAGAAAGATAGATAGGCATTGGAAGAACTAACAATTCGGACCATCGTGTCAAATGTTAGAGTTCCAAAGTACTGAAATGCATGCGACTCAACAGCGTTAAAGGTGGTTTGTTGGCAGCTTGCGTTTGCTACGCATTACTACTTTGAGGTAGGCCAGTTGTCATCTCTCAGATTCGGCTGCAAGCTGGAACAGTCTCCTCCGCATCCCGATTCTGGAAAGTCATAGGTCAGCCCAACAGTTTTCAGTCATGGATTGCATTCCCACGTCATGGATCACACTGGTAGCACGAGAAGTCTGGAAACGCGGCTCCGATCGTTGTAAACGCCTACTTCACACTGATTCACTTTGCAACACAACACTTTCAACTGGATGACCAAGAGCTGAAACAAAAAGAATCCCAGATTGTTTAGAAAACTAATGATAGGTCTGAAATGCATACTTTTGAATCGTAGAATTTGAAAGCAGCTTGTTTCTGCACTGATCAATTATCACAAAAATTGAAATTTCAAATAAATGCTTATCTTATCAATACCTTTGTTCCATGTGCTGTTCGCGCATATCGCCTTGTTTTTCGTAGACTTCTGCATCCGACGTACTTCACGTGCATGCCCCAATTCCTTTCTGCCACTGTTCGCCACACGCTGAAACTTGAAGATATTTCTCCCGAAATTTTCCCCAATATTTCTAAGTAATATTTCAGTATCAGTAGATTTGAAAAAATCCATTGAACTGGTAATTCTAAGAACGTAAAGCGTTCCATGATATTAGTTTGTAAAAATAATAATTGAATATAAAGCAATTTATCAATTCTCAGAGACAATGATCAAGAAAAATTTGATCTGGCGACGAATAAGTTCAGATAGGTGAAACTAGCAAAGGGAAAATTTCGGATTGAATATTTTGAGAAATAATTTGAAAAAAGACAAAATTGATGAACTAATAATTTGTAAAAAATAATGACAAGGATGTGATGATCATGCAAACGATAAGAGACATGAAGCGTATCCATGATTATTGTTACTATATTTGGAGGAATGTTCAAAGCAGTTTCAAGTCTTGAGACTCAGGAAACATCACGTCGTTCCGAGCCCCGGGAAACTCGGAAATAGCGATGTCCCAATCAAACACGCTACCATATACACAGTGGCCAACTGTGCATAAGATTGCAGTGCGTGGGGTTTGGCAGAGAACAATTGAGATTTACATGCGCACTCAAAACTGCAGCATGTATGAAAAGATTTGATTAATGGTATTCTAATTGCAGTGGAACAGAAAATAACGTGTGCATGATCGATCAACATGATGAATGAAATATGATAATCAAAATTCAAGATACTGAATTTTGATGTGCCCGTTTCCACACCACCCACGAGTAAATTCCTCAAATTGAGCAACGAATTTTACATATGAATAAAATTGAGCATTACTAAATTAGCGAAAGATACTCTCGAGGTAGGGCACCCGGCGCATTTTTTTTTTTATGTGGTTTCCCCAGTAGGCATAGTCCACAGATGGGATTTGGAAAAAAAATGACTGAGGGAATTTGAATCACACGGCGAATGACGAAATCACTTGGTGTTGAAGATTTAAAAAAAAATAGATTATAGAGGTGTACTCACTTTCCACTTTTCAGACTTCAGTACTGGTCAGACGCAGTCAGACGTAAACATCAGACTGCTGAAAGACGCCGGACGAAAGTAAACACTGATCGTGAGTTGACCTCCCACCGTCTCTCCGTGGTATAAACGCCAGGCGGGATTAGTGAGGATTACCGCAGATAGGCCCTGTGCGATTGAGATTCAAATTCAAACTTATCCTTGACCGAATTGAATTTTTGACAGATTCATATTTGTAATCTCCGATGCCGTAGAGTAATTTGAAAGAGGGAATATAAGTAATAAGCAGAGAAAGACTCACCATGCTTCACCGCACGACAGGGCTCCGCATGCGAAGATAGAAAGCTCGTCGGATTCGTCAGATTCGATCATCCTCAGGAACAGAAGAGATGATGCACAGATGTCGTCCTGATGTTCAGATATGATTTCTCAGTCCAGACGATTTGTGCCTGTCACAGCAAGCGCCGACGTTGTATTTAACGCGAGAATTATTAAGCGCGAGCGAGATCGTTTATCTTCTTGGTTTCTATCGTTAGTAATTCGTAAAATATTTCACGTAGATATGCACTGACATGACGTCAATGCTTTCCCGAATGTGGAAATATTAGTTTGAAATAAGATGGACCGCTGCTTTCCGTTGAAGTAGGTTGAGAAGGATCGTTGTTATCGCTCGGAAGATCGACGAGTAAATGCTTCTGGACCGCGCGTTCGCGGTATTTATATGGTGCCCGTAATGCCTGCGATGGTGCGGTCGAGGCACTTGAGCGGTGATTGGTTGCCCAATTCCACGCCCCTCGCGGTCAACCGATCTCGATGATTATTGATTATTATCGGTAGTTTGCTTTCAGAATAGAATTTGCTTTCGGAAAGTCTTTTCATTTGAAACGATCATCGCTCGAACGATTATATTTGGGATCATTGTGCTCGCTACATTTTTCATATGAAGTGCAGCATCACGTATGACATTTGATAATTTGAAATTAAGCGTCTCTTAATTACGCATTACTTTTCGTTATTCGTGATGCAGCGTCTTTCCATTAAAGACTTTTTCGTGATTTCTAAGGATTCGAACGATGCATTATTTGGGTATTGGGTTATTTACAGCTTTGTTCTGTATCGCCGCAAAATTCCATGAGAAGTGCATACCCGAGTAACAGGTAGCGTCGCGTGTGTCGCGATCAGTCGCGATCATCGCAATAGCTAGCGATGAGCTGGTGCGGTGCGGTGATTGGTCGCGCGCTCATTGGCTAATGTCGTGTTGGTGGGGGCAACATCTTGTACCGAACAAATAAAGTAGCCTCCCACGACCCCCGCGGCGCACTTCATTGTCAGGCACCCCGCGAGACGGGTCAAGTGTACCCGGCGAATCTTCTTCGATGGATGATCTGCCAGTCAAGATCGGAAGCACCTGTTGCAGCATACGTTGTCAATATTGGTCGCCGACTACGACTGACTTAACATTGACGTACGGAAAACGAAGAATTCCGTCTTCTCTACGAGTATCGTCTTATTACTGCAATCGAACACTCTGAACTGTGCACAAATAATTGCATCACCTCACTATTATTCGTCGTTTTCACGACGCTTTTCTGCAAATGCTATTCGTGATCTCGCTTGTAACGAAGAATTGGATTGCAAGCCAAGAGTTCCACGTCTCGTATTATCAGGCATCCTTCTCAGTTATGGAGATGACATGACAGTTCGACTCTAGGATCTTTCCGAACAGGTTAGAACTCTATCGTTTTATTATAGATTGTTTCGTCCCTCTATGCTCGCATGTACGAATGCTGGCAAGAATGCTTTTTGCTTCGCTATACAATTCCGTTTCCACCTGTCGACGTGTTTGTATCTCAGGTCACGCGTCAAATGACGTTTGTAGTAAAGTTTTTCCAACTTCGAGCAACGAAGTATGTTAATAAGGTTATTTTGCAGGACATTAACCACGGAATTCAATGTCCACGGTCAAAGTATGCGTGACGCAAGGCGTATGAAATCGCGATGCAGGATGATGCAATCTGACGTAACCGCCATTTGTACTGGTGAGATTTGCACACATGTAATTGTCCTATCCTTGTCTGTCACACAGAGGGTAGCATCTTACCAAATACCTCTGGATTCTCATTACATATTGTCTATCATTGATGATCACCACTTCAATTTATCACATTTCTAATCATTGACACATATTTTTCTGAAATTATCGCAACGACTCGTGAACTAAGTTATATCTGTATCGTAACAGTAATATGATGTATCAGGCGGCAAGCAGACGCGCCAATCAGCGTCTGCGTTCGTCGTTTGTTAACCAATCGACGATTCACTTACATACGTTGATTCTGACATATCGTGATATTTTTGTCTGTGATGCTGGTTACTTAAATGTAGATGAATTTTAGATCTGCTAGCAATGATTTTAGAAAATCGATTTTCCGAAACACAAATCTGTTTTTGCAAGTTTTTAATTTTTTTCGCTATGAATGTGAACGCTTATCAAAAATATTACGAATAACCTTACCAAATATTTTCATCATCGTAAACAAAAAATATTCTAGTGTTCGATATGTGCAGAATGAACGAAAATGTTACGGAAATCTACACATGATCCGTCAGTCATTCAGTTTCATCGAACTTCTATTTACACTCCGGCTCGCGATTTCCGATGGAATTCCAATTAGTTGTTCCCCTTTAAATACTCACATAGTACATGTGGTTTGGATCATCTCTTCCCGTACAAAACTCAGCATTAAAACACTAAATGTGAATATAAATGTTAATGTCTCTATTCTCGTGTGCCAAAATTCAGATCGTCAAAGATTTTCGAATGTTTCATAGCAATGTCATATTGTTATCTCTTTTATAATTTTCATTCGAAATCGTGGGATTTCGAGTACATGCTGATTAACATGAAATTATACGCAGGAGTGTAGTTGCGAACTATGACGATGCAACATGGCGGATATTGCTTGACTCGAATTACAGAACTCATCTGTGCCGGTCTATTCGTCAAATGACACTTTCAAATCCGACCAGCGCAGCGCTAGTTCCGAGTTTATATCGTCCGTGGTTGTTAACAGCTGCAAAGACTGTAACTTGTATTCACTCCACATTGCTGTAACAAATTGTGACAGCAAAGGGTCGATTGTTTACGTCAGTGATTTCGTTAGTGCGACGGTATTGTTAATTTTCGAAAAACGTTTGTTGCAAACATCGATCGATTACCATGCCTGATGGTTGTTCATGAAAAAAAATAGTTCATCTTCGCAAAGTGAGTAGTTGGAGTGAAATTCGTGAAATAAACACTGAATGTTTTTCCTTGATCCACCTTCACATTTGTTATCGTTTCATCACGATGACTCATTAAACGACGTGTAAAAACATCCTCGTTAATTTCAGAACTTTTGATGCTGTTACCATGGGTTATACAAATGTATTCGTTTACTTCCTGGTTGCATCAGTAACGGTAGTAAAATGCAGCAACATAACAGTAGCCGTTTTCGGTAATATTCTCGACGGCATGCCTGCAGCCTTTGGAGATTTTAATTCAGACGAGCTAACTGATGTGTTCGTCATACGCGAAGATGGTAAAACCATGCAAATCATGTTGGCTTACGAACAAGAGCCTTTATTGCGACCGCAGGCGAATCTCTTTTGTCGTTTCAATAACAGCATAACTAGCGTCGTCCCTGGAGATTTTGACGGAGATGCTTTGATGGACGTTTTTGTTACGACCATCAATAAGACGGACAGTTTGACTTATGGACATGTATTATGGGGTGGCATGGATCATTTAAATTGTAGCACATCGTCGATGCCTGTATTGAAAATGGCCAGGCAGCCGTTAGCGATTGATTTCAATCAGGACATGATAATCGATTTGTTTGGCACAGATGAAAATAATACTAGAGTAATTTGGGCATTTCCTAATAATAGAACAACACCAACCATTCATAAATTATACCCCGAAGACAAGTTGCCTATTCGACGAGCTCACGCTAATGCTTTTCTCGATCTGAATGACGATTTTATGCCAGACTTATTCGTAACAACTAATGAAAATTTCGAGATTTGGTATGGCGGCAAAGAAAATTTTACGTTCAATCGTACCATTGAATTACCTAATAAAAATTATGGTCTTGGTCAATCCTTATTCCTCGACGTTGAACTAACAGGGAAAATGGATCTGGTTTTGCCAGTATGTTTTGATGAGAAATGTTACAACAGTACTATCATGATATACTCGGATGATTGGCATGATTTGCAAATTGATTTCAAAGATCCTAGCAAAAATAGCTGGGGATTTTATAAGAATTCTGGATCCCGTTACACCAATGTCATTACTCTGAGAGGCGGGGATTTCAACATGGACGGCTACCCGGATCTATTAGCGACATTGACGCAGAATAATCAAGAATACCCGAGAACTTTTCTGCTTCAGAACGTACCTTGCAGTAGCAACTGCAACAAATTCAATCGCACGTTTGAGGTTTTATGGACCGCGCTGCATCCCTTTTACAATCAGACAGTAATGGGCGTTTTCTATGATTTTTATCAAGACGGTATTTTAGACGTCATTTTTGTTGAATACGACAAAGATCGCGGTTATCAAACAGCAGCTTTCAAGAATAGCTTGGACTACGATACAAACTTTGTCAAAGTCATGGTTTTGACTGGCCTAACGAACAGCAATTACTCGATAACTCCAGGAAATATTGTCAAGAAGAGACGAACGTTCGGAACCAATTTGCCGGGACCCTCCATAGCATACAAGACTACAACGCAGGATGGAAATGCTAGAGAGGCGGTGGCAGCCCAGTTATCGCAAAGTGCTCACTTTTCTCTAAATTTGCCGTATACTACTTTTGGACTGGGAAGAATGCCAAATTTCATCGACACTTTGACGATCGGATTGAGCGGCCGGTGGAGAGAATGGACACAGCTCATCCCCAATTCTCAAATGGTGGTGATTCCTTCGCCGATATTTGATCCTACCCAGTGGAAAGCCCAGCTATTCGTGACTCCGAGCAAATTGATCCTTTTGAGCGTCGGGGCATTAACGGCTACCTGTGGCTTCATAACCGCGATTATCGTCGCGCTATATTGGAAAGAACGAAGGGAGGATAAAATTGAAAGACTCCAAGAAGCTCACAGATTCCACTTTGATGCCATGTAGTGAGTTTTTGCGATCTCGTGTATCTAAAGTATAAAAGTTATGAATAATATGGAAAGTATCGAAAGAATAAATAATATATATCTTTTAAATATCGAGTAATATCATTTCTTCTAAGCTTGGCATATACATCGATTAACTTGTGATTCCTCTCATTCGTCAATCATCCATATTTAAGTGACAGATAATTAATCTATAAACACACGTCGAGCCCGCGCTAGAATACGTTAATTCATGTTTAGATATAAATTTAACGAATAGTGATATTATGTGATTGTTATTCCCGAAAACGTTATAAAAATAAATCATACATTTTCGAATATATTTTCCTGTGCTCTCGTGCCTCGTTCCATAACCCCCATTTTTTCCCTTTTCGCTCGCTCACTCTCTCAACCACGTTCTTTTGTCGACAGAGTTTGGTCCGTGAAAAAAATTCTCAGATCAAATCCTCGTTTAATATCCATTCGTACATTCCATATCGAAAGAGCAAGATAGGAAATTTTAGATTTCGCCCGACAATCACCGAGAGCTCTTCGCAAATATTTTGTTCCCAGGAAAAGAAAGAAACGTGTAAAATTGAAAGTTTATTAACCTGTGGCTACTCTACTTTTTTTATCCCACTCGGACGAAATACGAGCACACTCACATAAGTGGATCGCGATTAATTTGAAAGTGACTAGAAAATAGGACCTTACGTATGACAATAATAATCTAATGGAGTGTGAATGACGACGCACGTATGCCCAAAGACACGTATTATTGGCATCGGTCGTTCTTTATGGCCGGATTCAAGTCAGCAAAATACAAATGTGCCATCGCTTCGTCGGCCGACAATCGCAGCGCCGGATTGCAAACGAGTAATTTCTGCGAACAAAAAACGGACGATGTAAATCGAATTGAAACGTTCACGTCCTAGGCGTTGTATTTGTTACCTGGAGTAAACCTCTTCCTCTGAAATTCAGTTTAGGCGCGAATTGTGGTAGTCCACTTAACGTCGGGTACGGAGGAAAAGATTTGTAATCCGGCAGTGAAGTTAATCCTGGCCAAGTTTCTTCCGTCGGAGTACCGAGCGTTTTGAAAATCCTTTTCAACTGATCCTCCACGTCTGATCCAGGAAAAAGAGGTCTTCCGGCGTTTGCCAATTCTAAAGAGATCATTTCGCTCAATTAATTCCAAATAACTCATGATTTAACTCGACCGACGCGTTCAGTGCTCGTTTCGAACAAAAGACACGTTTCAGCAATTGATAAAACAGAACGAGTACAGTTTTAAGATTTTTTTCAATCGATACCAGCAAATATGCATCCAGCACTCCACATGTCGATCGATGTGGTGTACAATTTAGCTCCGAACAACACGTCCGGTGGTCGATACCAGAGCGTTACTACTTCTGCGGAATAACATTTGACCGGAATTCCAAATGCTCTTGCTAATCCAAAATCAGCCAATTTCAATTCTCCATTCTGAAAGATTTTGAAATATTTGCATCGAAGTTTATTTCTGGTGCGAACTTTCAATGCTGTACCTTGTTAATGAGCAAATTCTGAGGTTTGAGGTCTCTGTGTAATACGTTATGAGAATGACAGAATGCTAGGCCACGTAATAATTGGTATCTGAAAATCAAAAATAAGTTCGTTGAATCGTCTATAATCAACGTTACATTCGATATGGTGTGTCAAGATTCTTTAAAACAGCAACTTTGACGAAATTGTACGTGTCATCTGATGATTTACGAAGGTTCGATTGACTCATTGGTTTAACCTTTTCCCAAACGACACGAACGAATGGCAATACTTACAAAAATGATTTCACAATGTCCATGTCGATCTCTCCATTGAGACTGTCGAAGTATTTTTTGAGATCTTGGTCACAATGTTCGAATACTAATGTAAGTTTCTTGTCGCTGTGAAGAACGTCGTACAGCCTGACGATGTTCTTGTGTTTCAGCTCTTTGAGCAAACATATTTCTCGCAAGGCTGACGAAGGAACACCCTGTATATTGGAGAAACAACTGTTCAGTCTTTGATTCATTGAAATAAGCTTGAGAAATATGAAGAAAACTATCACCTCGTCATCTTCGTCCAGTCGAACTTTTTTCAAAGCTACGATTTCGTGCGTCTCGCGGTTTTTAGCCTTGAACACCGTGCCATACGTGCCTGAGGTGATAAATGAATCGTTATTACCATGGTTAAGACCAGGTCGCAACATTAAACGTCAAACTTCGAGGTTATCCCTCTTTTTCTTTCTCCTCTGTCTCTCCATCGCTCTATGTCTGTCCACGTAAACGCGAATTTCTTTTGTTTTTCACACGAGGACGGAAAGAACGACACGTACCTTCTCCGATTTTTTCTAGTTTCTCATATTTTTGCATATTTTTCGACGCCAAGCAGCGAATATAACCCGATTCGTACTCGTAGGTATGTACCTAGTATCGGTAGTATACAACTACTGATCACGAATTACGATGCGAGGCAGGGCATGCGACCAACGTGATGCGCGCGTATGCAATGTTAGGTGCCAGTACAGTCCAGTACAGCCTACTCAGTAGACAGTAGCGCCGCGTCACGGTGGTTTATCTAACTACGCGAGGAGCGCGATACACGAACCACGCGAAGACAAAACGCAACGAAATTTTTTTGCGCGTTTGTTTGCGATGAGATATGGAGGGCGAGAAGCTCGCTGCTAAAATCTCACGTGACAGATGTTGTAACGTAGCAAAGTAAAAAATGGTTTTACACGGTTTGTTCAATAGTGTTATATTTATGTTCGTCAATTTATCCTTCGGACTTTACATGTTCAGACGCGTGAGTATAAAAATGCGAAAGCTTATCTCATCGTCGTCGTTGTTATTCCTATCGTCGGATTCATCGGATTAGACTCGTCGGAATTCATTCGGCGAGTCAATATCGATAAGGAATAATCCGCTTAAACAAGCGCGGCTTATTTCATCGAATCTTATCGATACCATGCACATTTACAACACGTACAACATACGCGTTTGACGATACTCGTCGTAACGCAACAATTTTGCTTTCAGTTCTTCTGGACCATGAAATTCCACAACAAATTAGTCGCCGAAGTCGCCGAATTTAATAACACCGTGAGTTTTAATCGAGCGCCCCCGTATTGCGCCAATTAATGTCCGAACGTTAGGGTCGCTCTCGATTTCCGGCGAAAATTTAATGTTTTCGCATAATCGCGAATAACGCTCTTCCATTCGATTTTCCTGGATCGTATTCGTATATCACTAGGAAGAAACACGGGCGATAGGTTCATATTTTTTTGGATGATCTTACAGGCATGCAAAGCGCGTTCCTGCCTCGGTTATATCGGGAGCAAAGTATCGGAAGCGATGAAAGAGGTGAGCGAAACGAGGGCTATTTATAGTGGTAAATTTCACACGAGATCCATTTCACGTTGTCAGATCGAAAAGGATATCGATCGAGAATTGCAGATAACGCACGGCTTGACGCAACTCTCTGCGAAATTGTCGGAGATAACCGGGAGATATTTGAAATTGGAGGAAACCGTGATCGAAGTGAGTTGAGAGTTGGCCGAGACGATGAACGGGGAGACTGGAAAGAGATTGTCGAAACGTTGACGCGATTATTTCAGATCGTACGTACCGATTACAATATGGAGAGCATAAAAACGGAGACTCCGCAGAGCATAAACGACGAGGTGAAGAAATTGCTAAGTTTGAAACAGCCGGAAAATAAGAAGGGAAAGACTCAGAAAAAGGGCAAGTTTTCTACGACCACGTTCTCGGGCGTGACGTTCCATAAACCGTCGAACGACCCGGCGAATCCTTCGTCGAGGCTCTTCGCCGTGCCTTCCGCGACGGAGACGAACGTGGAGCCGGACGAAGCTTGTTCCGAGGATAAATGGAGCCCCTGTAAACGTAAATCCGTGATCACCCCGGTCGTTCAATTGCTCAGCGAGCAAAAACCGCCGCACGATGAAAAGCAGATCGGTTTTCGTCCGTCGTGGAAATACGACTCCTAAACAACGGGAAAGAAAGAGAAGAAAAGGGGGAGAAAACCTTCCCGTTCCTCCCGATTAGATTTTCGCCGCATATATTCCCCTAAATTTTCACGATTATAGTCCCATCGCAATCTTTATGGCCAAATCTCGTTTATTGCAATAAAGGTTTAACTACTTCTCCAGATTGCCATTTTTTTTATCGCAACAATTAGATTGTAAGGTCAAGCCCATGCGATTGATATGTTATCAGTTTTTTTATGCCATCCTCGACACTGTAACGTGCGATATGAATTATTACACGTGCGAAACCGCCAATTATACGAATATTCCACCCCATAATATTATTATACAATCGTACGTGTTTTTTATCAAATAATAACAGACCTCTCAAATCAGTCCACCGATCAACGATTTCGGAGCAAGTAATTAAACTGATTTTCACGTGACATTGAAAGTTTATTTTCATCCATTTTTATCCCTTCTATCAGGTTTGATTTCGACTGGCACGTCGCTGTCGCGATAAGGATTGCGATCGTATTTTTTTTCTGTTATTTTCCGATCGCCATTCAGCAGCTCTCGTTGACGCGTGATTAGTTATCAATTTGTCGGGATATCCCGACAGATAGGCAATATCAACACGGTGTTTGAAATAAATTCATGCCACAGCGAGTTTGAGCAACCGAATCGAATCGTAATGCCGCTGCGATATCTTCGCGTAATGAGAAAAATGAATAAACAATAAACAATGTGAAAACGAAATCGTGGAGGGTTCGAGAATTCCCATGGGAATCGTTGTTATCTCTTTACTCGTCAAACGCTCCGGGATTCAATTACTCGATTATCGATTCCTTCCCCGAGTTTCTCAGCGGCAATCCTACTTGTTCGCGACCACGTCGTTTCGAGGATTCGCGAAAAGATGCGGAAAATAAATACTTACTCGGAAATAAATCGTTAGCGGGAAACGTTATCTCGAGCAATATTTTTCATCCTAACATTTCGCCAGAAATGTCTCGTCTTCTCGACGAGAGCTGTTCGCGTGCGTGGCGATGGTATCAAATTAGCCTCGGGTATCCCGACAAAGAAAATACTCGCGAGGGATCGAGACGCGAGTCTATTCGAATTGCCCTCGAGCTGCAAAGACAACACCAATTAAGGATCTCACCTTGATTTCCGGCTGCCTACTCGGCTCCCCCCTTCCCACGACCTCCATCAATTTCGGACGAGACTCTGTTTTCTTCTCTCATCGCGACACGTCACCAGTTATTTCATCTCTCTCCTCCTACGAATTACATTCCGTCGACGAGAAGCGAGTTTCCATCGATATTCCATTGATCCCGTTTGAAATTCTAGTTGCCCGGCATCTCGTTCGCACGTCTAACATTCTCCTATTTCCGCGCATCGCCACGTAACGCGTCTCCCGCTAGTTTCATCTTCGTGCCTCGAACAACTCCAAGTTCTCGTCGCAATTATTCCTTTTACCCTCGCGAAAATCGCATCTTCGCCGTCACGCTTTCCTCGATGCTTTTCGCTGATTTTTTTCACATCTGTCTCGCGAGGGGCGGCGAATAATTGAAAGGGATCGAGTTTCGCCGCGAGACAAAAGCTCGAACGCCGAATCCCTTGGATCGAGAAGTAATTCACTTTCTATTGTTCGTAAGCCATTGCAAACGTTGAAAATGAACGTCCTTTTCACGCATCGACGCGACGAAGGGGAAAGGCAAAGAACCGATCAGTCAATTTCCCCGCAATACTGCGCGTCCAATTCGAAGCCACTTTGCGCTATTTTCGCAAATCGTATCTCGCAAGCTCGCTTAGTTTGGAGAAAAAAAACCACTCCCAAGCATTTGTCCTTGTCCGACAACGACTACCGTTCGCTATTCGGTTCGAAGATAACAGCTCAACCGTCCCGTGGAAGAAAAGCTGTGAAAGCATCGGACCTTCGCTGCTCGCGTTGTCGACGCTGCCCAGTCCGATTCGTACGATTACCTGCGAACTTTCCAGTTGGCTGGAACAAATGCTATTCGAGTAACGCAGAAGTTAGCACGCCGTAACATAATAGCCCGTCGGTTTCCTGGTTCACGCAAATGATGTACGAGCCAACTAAAAAGTTGGCTTTATTCATCGCGGATGTCGATAGCGTTGCGAGCAATTTATTTCGTGTCATTTAAATTCTTGTTCCCGGGACGTGCAATTAATTCGTATTCCACGCGAGTAAACCGCTGATCTATCCCGCAAATGAACATTTTACGAACAACTTAGTCACAGGTCGATCTACTTAATCGAATCGACGGAAGAATCAGATTCTTTGCAGCGAGACAAAAACGACGTTGAGGTTGATTGTACGCGATGAGACTGGAATAAATCGATACGCGCGTTATTACATTAAACATTTTTATTCGAATAAATATCCGTCATTAATCAACTATAACACCACAGATTTTTAGTTTAATCGAGTAACAGCATCAACATAGTTTTTTTTTACTTTGCTTTTTTCTCTTCATAATTCACGCCTGTGCACGCATACATATACAATACCTACGGTCGTGCAACTCGTGGGGTTAAGCTTCGAGGTACGTTCGGTCACTCTGATAAGATAATCCTTGGGAAATATTAATATCTAGAAATACTGAATCCGTCTGGAATTATTCTAACGTATTAACTTCACTTCGAAAACGAGGAAACGGATTCTAGCAATGTACTTCGACCGTTTTTTTGCTCACGTTCGATGCCGATGCTGTCGATCGGTACTGATTAATTCGATACTGACAATGAGAAGAAATTTGAACTCGATTTATGTTGCAGAGATAGAATTTGAAAAAATCGACCTCTCGCCTCGGAGGAATAAAATGATTTTAACTATTCGCGTCGCTGCTCGTATTTTCGCTTTTTCACGGAAAATAGGATAACGAGAATCGTTAACCACCCGTGTACCAGTATTATTTTTCCACTCGGATACTTGGAACGTTCCCCGTTGTTTCCTCTGCATGCAGATCGCTCGTTACTCGAAGCATGCGCGTCCGTTTCGGATCCTTCTCGCCTGCGCGGTTGAAATTCAAATAATCAGCACGACCGAGATAACCGCGTTAACCGATATTCCGATTAGAATCATTCTACGCCGTTGACAAACAGCAACGCGCGACGGTATGTTGGGTTGCGGGCAGATGCGACGTTTCTTGTAATTCCGTTTCCGTGCCAACGAATCTTCCCAAAAATCTCGTTCCTCCTATGCGACGGAAATAAATTTTCCAAATTCCCGCGATCCGAACTGTATCCTTCTCCCGCGAAACGCGCGTCACGGAAAACAGTATTTGAATCATATGTAGCGGATCGCTCGATATTCTGTCGATAAAAATGTCGACGCATTTTACGTTGAATATAATTTTTAAAGAAGCGATAAAAATGAACTCGTTCGAACTTCCGGGCGTTCGATTCTCTCACGCCGCACAGTGGTCGATTTTGGATTCTGTCGGTTTTAACCTCGCTGACAATGCATTTCTCAACCGAATTAAACCATTCTGGAAAAAAATGTCAATGAAATTTTTTATCTCGCTTTTTTCCCTAGAATCGATTAGGTGTGCTATTTTGTTTTTCTAATTTCTTCATTTTTTATAATTTGCCTAGACAATCTTTGTTTTTTGACTCGAAATAAAAATAGGCACGGGTATAGTTTTTGTGCGCTTGTTTTCGAATCCACTAGTTAATTTAGCGCTGTCTACAGCCAACGATCAGTACATGCTTGAAGGTTGTGCTAGTCTCCGACGATTCGACGAACCAAAACCGAAAAGGAGCAAGAATCTCGACAAGTACGATTACTTACGAGTATTTTAAAACCAGAATGGCTTAATTCGCTTGAGAATCGCGCTAATCCAAAATCGGCCAGTGTGCACCGAATCAACGCCGCGTCGCTGATGCAGCATCGAAAGTCGCGCGACGAGAAGGTGAGTGGGATTTTGAAAACGGTGAAATAAAAATTCATCCGAGGTGTGGATCGAGTTGATCGGTTGAATTTTAATGCTGCTTCTTGATCAATTTCCAATTTCGAATTACAATTGCGTGATCCGTTCTCTCTTCGTTCTCGGTGTCACGGTAACAGAGTTGGTCGAGCGAGAGCGCCGTTTTAAAAAAACATCTACGAGTAGTAGGCCATCGGCGTGGGGAAAATTTGAGCCGCGTATGCGTGTTTACGTGTAGGTAGGTACATATCTCGATATTCGTGGAGAGATAGATGTTGCGGAGGAAGTGGCGCGGCGACGCCGTCGGCGACGGCGGGGATTAATTGGTCGGAACTAGGGATAAGTCGAGAACCGGAAGCGTGGTTAATGCTGCTTGTTCTGAAGAAAATAGGCTTCCGGGAGTCGCCTCTTGACGAAACCTCCCCATCCGGGACGGTCGAACTCGTCGAAATTTCGCTTCACGAAACTGTCGAAACCGCTGCGATCGATCTCGTCGAAATTCTTCTTCGCGAAATTGTTGAACCCGCTGCGATCGATCTCGTCGAAGTTCCGTTTCTGCGTACCGAAGGCGAGTCCGCTGAAAGCACACGCATTTTTCATCGGTTTCGAACGGTTATCGTATTTTTTGCTAATTACGCGCAACGCGGCGAACAAACGTCGAATCGCGAAAGACTCGACGGAACGAGGAAATTAATTGGTTCGTTAATTGACACGGTGACTTCTCTTCGGTAAATTCCCAACGATGAAGGCACAACGTTCGAAATGTTAATTAAACGTGCTCGTTTCTCCGCCGATTTTCTCAATGGTTCGTTCTTTTTTTTTTTAACATTTTATCACGGAGGCTCAAAACTTTGGCGGAGAATTCCTTCCGTAAATCACGGCGGAAGGATAAAATCGTTGATCAAGCGGAGCCTTTGAAACTGTCTGAAACGAAGCTTTAATTTTCCATAACACTCCGGTAATTACCGTTCGTTGGTGATTTGAAGCTCCGTGATTTGAAAATAAAACGCGGGCAAATCAAGATGTAAGGAAAAAATTGTAAGAATCGCGAAACTGCGGGAAAAAGATATTCGAGGCAAAAAGGTGAGAAGTACGAGGAGGGAAAAAAGGAAAAACGTGGGAAACTGTAAAAAAAAAGTATTTTTTGGTAGGAATTTATCGATCGAAGCGTGGAAATATTGCGAGAGAAGGAATGTATATTGGAAGCTGCGCGCAGAACAAATGAAATTCGCGCGAGGCTCAGTTTTGTTCGTCGGGTTAGAAGTACGTGGATGTTATTGAAACAATCACTCGACACTCCGAGTATCCGGATCCTTTGAAAAGGATGTCATCGGACGCGATCGAATTCGAATTCATTTTCACGCTTCGTTGTCCATTGTTCGCGCAACGTCGAATGTCCTCGTTTTTCACGCTACGCGGATCCGCGAGTTCGCACGAGTTGTTGTTAAAAAACGCGCGTGCCGAAGCGAAAAATCAATGCCTCTTCGTTACAACGATTGTTTTTCCTCACATTTTTCGCAATTTCACGCGAAGTCGTTTCTTCTCGTCGATTGATCGGGAAATAATTCGAAACGGAGCTGCTCAACGTCGACGAGATGATCGATGGTTCGAGAAAAGCCGCAAGATCATCGCGAAAGCGACGCGGAGTAAAATATCGCCGGAAAATGTCGCGAAATAGGGGAAACAAGGATGAAAATGTGACGCGGAGGGGAGAAATTTCAGACCTCTGCCGAATAAATTGTTCCGCGTCGCGTTGTCTCGTTTTCCGATCTCACAACTATCCGCGTCTATCTTGGCTTCCTACAAACTTTGGACGGTTTTGATGTGCGTATAAAGGATTTGCAAATTCCTTTGGGAATTATGAACTAACGACATTCCACGCGCCACGTCGCGCCCGAGCAGTGTATTAGCGTTCCGTGCCGTTGAATATGAAAGCTCGACGGCCGAGCTTTTCATCATTATCAGGAGCGGCAAACATGCCGCCGCGACGTACATGACACATTTTTCGCCCTCCGCGCGTTATTCCACGCGAACTGCTCCGAAAACTGTAATTCCCGAAATTAGCTCCCGAATTCGTTGAATCGCGAGAAAGCGATTAATTTATCGATGGATTTATCATTATTCGCGTATATCATTTAGAGCGAAAAAAACGTAGTTCAAGCGAAGATAAGAATAAAATAATGAAATATGTACGCAAAGAGAGAGAGAGAGAGAGAGAGAGAGAAAGGGGAGGAAATTTCGTTAATTTTCCGATGAAACTTGATTTGTACGAGGAACTTTGTGATTCGGAAAGGTGACTCGCAGAATGTTGAAACGAGCGCGGGTACGGAGAAGAGACAAACCGCGAATGAAGAATTCATTTGAAACCCGAGTGCTCCGCTCAAATACAGAAAGAGAGCGGAATTCTTCGAGCTGAAATTCAACTCGCGCAGCACACTTTTCGAGTTCGAATAATGAATCGAGTTTAACCTCCGCCGTTGATCGTTGAACGTTTCTATTTATTGAGAGAAAAAAAGGCTGAGGTGAAAAAATGACACGAGGATGTGGTTTCGTCTTTGGGGTGGAGCCTCGCGGTATCAGCCGTGCGACGCGGATCGGATGATGGGAGGTGGTGCGAGGTTCGTCGGTCGTTGGGAAAATAATTTCGATGGACGTCGTTCGAAATAAACAAGGAAAATCGAGGCGTTCGTCGCGTCGATTCCGAGCGGCTATAAAAATAAGGGAGCAGCGAGCGAGAACGATTCCCGGACACCCCGTGTCGCGCGAGCGAAGTACTCGCGGAGTACTAGCCCTGGGGGTACGATAACGACAAAACTCACCTGCGGAGACCATTAAGCAGTCGTCTCGCTTTGCTCCTTTACCTCCTGCTCTCCTGTCTAGACAATGTTCAAAAAATTTCCCGATATTATCCCGCGACGTACAATTCCGCCAACGACGGTTCGTTGACACGGAAACTGCGCTCTCGTTGGGATGGAGAAAAAAAAACATCGACCGTTCTCCATCAGCCGGGGAAAACAATTTGACGAAATTATGATCGTCGCCGTTGACTGGATCGCGTAATTTTATTACGATTCGCGGAGTTTGTAGAATTGGTGGCGGGAAAATCGAGGTTTTGGGAATAATCGCTCACCTCAGGGAATCGAACCTCTTGTTCTCACCGAAAGTCGCGCCGGAAAGCGAGTCCAGGCCGCGCTTCGTCTGGCGAAGAAGATGACCGCCGCCGATACCGTCCAGATTTCGTGGCTCCGTTCCTCCTGCGATAGGCGTATTATTTTATGAAAAACAAGGGGAAAATGGCAAATCCTTTCGTTCGTCGATATAAAATTGAAAGACTTACTCGTATATAAAACGCAGCTTCGTAAAATAACGCAATATCGTTGAGATTTAACGGCTCGACGTTAAACTCTGAGACAACCGAGCGAAACAATGCCGGGGTTTTCAACAACTCGTTTTTTTTCAGCCTCCTCGAAGTTGCTCATCGACGGAGATTGTTATTATTTTTTTTCTTTTTCTCATCGACTTGGAAACTTCGAGTGAAAAGTTTACCAATTTTTCCGAGTATTCAACGACGTTTACCGAATATTCGTTACGATATTTTCGGCATCGTGATGATAATGTAAACCTCAAGGACGCGAGAATAAGATATGCTTATTCTTAGATTTATGAAAACGTGGATGTGCAAAGTATTTTCGTGTTAGACCAAATCAGAAATTACATTTTCGGTATCGTGAAGTGAATTAATCCACGGATTCTCGTTTCATAAGCTTTTACGAACTACCTTACCTCGCGTAATCGAGAGGATAGAAGGAGAACGTCATCGGACGAAAAAAAATGTTCGCTGATACGAATTCGTGAACAGTCGTTTATTTTCATTAAAATACGTTACGTGCTACACGTTAGTCGGGCATCACGGTTTGTCGCGAAGTCATCGAGGTCGCCGAACTTTCCTAGACCGATGATCAACCGTCATAATTAGATCAGATTGGCGCCACCAATACTGTCCAAATTCCTTACCAGATTAGCTCCTCCGATGCTATCTAAATTTCTCACCAAATTCGCTCCCCCGATGCTGTCCAAATTCCTCACCAAATTTGCTCCTCCGATGCTATCTAAATTTCTCACCAAATTGGCTCCACCGATGCTGTCCAAATTTCTGACTAAATTCGCTCCTCCAATGCTGTCCAAATTCCTCACCAAATTCGCTCCTCCGATGCTGTCCAAATTTCTGACCAAATTCGCTCCTCCGATGCTGTCCAAATTCCTCACCAAATTTGCTCCTCCGATGCTATCTAAATTTCTCACCAAATTGGCTCCACCGATGCTGTCCAAATTTCTGACTAAATTCGCTCCTCCAATGCTGTCCAAATTCCTCACCAAATTCGCTCCTCCGATGCTGTCCAAATTTCTGACCAAATTCGCTCCTCCGATGCTGTCCAAATTTCTCACCAAATTGGCTCCACCAATGCTGTCCAAATTCCTCACCAAATTCGCTCCTCCGATGCTGTCTAAATTCCTGACTAAATTTGCTCCTCCGATGCTGTCCAAATTTCTCACCAAATTTGCTCCACCGATGCTGTCCAAATTCCTCACCAAATTCGCTCCTCCGATGCTGTCCAAATTTCTCACCAAATTGGCTCCACCAATGCTGTCCAAATTCCTCACCAAATTTGCTCCTCCGATGCTGTCTAAATTCCTGACCAAATTCGCTCCACCGATGCTGTCTAAATTTCTGACTAAATTGGCTCCACCAATACTGTCGAGATTTCGGACGAGATTAGCTCCGCCGATGCTGTCTAAATTTCGTGCGATTTGCGGACCATTCCGTCCATCGATACGCAACGTCGCGAAAAAATGTCGGCTCGTTGGTTCCTCGTGTCCCCCGATTCCATGTTGTTCGCTGCGTCCCTTCGCGCCGGAACTTACACCATCGATAATCTGCCAATTTCTCGCGAGATTCGCGCGTTCTCGTAATTTTTCTTGAGCCAGTTTCCATTCTAAAAACGACACAGTAAAGTTAAACCACACCGCGACGCGATCGCATCCACTCCGCAAACGACTCGTAAACAACACAAACAACACCGCAACGCACATCAAACGTAAAGGATAGGAGAAAAAAAAAAAAAAAAAAAAAAACTCGAGCATCGTCAAAAAACTTCACTAGCTATCATATTCACATCGTAACGCAAAGATGATATACTGCTTACCTTCTTCTTCTCACGAATGTATATTTTACATTGTTTTGTTTCTCATCGATTTCTCCGATGCAAGCCATCACACAAAGCTGGAATTACGCAGAGCGTTGAAAATGTATGTACAAAAGTTGACACGACGGCATTTACGAAACTTTCAAGCACCTGTCGGACATTAACATCGACTATTCGTATTTATGTACACACTTCCAAATTTCCCCCACATCTTGGGCTCGATTTTTTTACCCTAATCCCCTTATTTACAACTCGAATCCGACGCAGCTGTCGAATAATTTTCAATTTGGTTCGCTTCTCAATTTTTCCCGGTCAACGATCATCGATCGATCTATCCGAAATGCGAATTGTCGGGTTCGTCAATTTTTCGCGATCAACTCCACGCGTCGAAAATCGCGTTGAAATGGGAATAAAAATGAGTTTCCCAGTAACCAGAAAGTTACAATCTATTTCTACCGAATGATGCGACGTAGCTGACTCTTCGATGTCTCGTGTCATTGAGTTTCTACGTCGACACCTTATCGAGATGACCTCGAGCCCTCGTACGCAGCGTTTAGTTTTCATATTATAATAAAATTATTATCTCGTTTCGACACGAGTCGCATAACCTACGCGATGGTTTAATAAAAATGCGAACTGGCTGTCGGCTCTCCAAATAATGGCTGTAACAAAAGTAAACGAGTCGTGCGTCCGAGACGTTACGCTCCCGACGCTAACCTCCCCTCGTATTCGTCTTCCACCTCTTCAATGTGGTAGCTTGTCGAGAACAAATCCATCGCTTCCTCTTCGTCGACGCGAATACGAGGAAAAAAAACCGGCCACAAAAAATTCAACGTTCGTCGCTCGAAACTGTGCTACGCGCATTGGGAAATCAGGAGTTCGAGTCAGTATTTGGTGCGGCGCTAGTAGCACGATGCATGTTTGGTCAGGCGTCGCGTCGGCCTTCGACTCTGTATTTTTCCCAGCTTATTTTCCTCTCTATCTCGATAATTGGCGTAGAAACGTCGGATAAATCGGCCCGAAGGTCGCGATTCGCGTGGATTTGAACGGCGCGGACGAGGAAAACGTAGGTCGACTCGTTTCCCTCCGACTGTCTCCTTCGCTTTACGACCGCTGATGAATAATTCGCCGCGATGCAGGTGGAAAAGTAATTAAAACGTGAATATAAACGTTCCCGCGGTCTCGTCAAACGAATCACTGCCTTCGCGGTAATTGTTTGTTTCGTAGATTTGAGAAAAGATTAAATTCTCCCGGAGTCGAGAGAAAAATAATCGCCCGCGTCTCGTCGTTTCCTCCTTGCTGCGTTTATTTTTATTTTTACCGCACGCCGTGACGTCCGCGTCCAGCGAGGGGAAATCTCCTCGGGAGAATCACTCGTTTGAAAATTATTATCATCGCTCCCGTGATAACTCGGTTACCGCGACAGATTTTACGACTCGTCGATTCCTCGATCCTCCTACATTTTTCTCAATGCTGCATTAATTTGCTCCTACAATGAAATCAAAATACACGCGGAAATCTATCGAACTGTGAATCGAAAATGACGACGGTTGTCGATTTTTGAGGCGAGGATTTCGACGAAAATGACAAAAACGCGAGTAGTTTGGCGAATCCGATACGCGGCGAGCGGCGAGCGGAGCAGCGCATCATTGATGTTATCGAATGAATGTAAAATTGGTAGGCAAATAACGAGATTATTTAATGTTTGATCGTCGGTGATTCGCAGCATTATTGGTCGGGCAAATATCATTTTCGTTTGCTTGGCGAGTCGTGATCGCGTTATTTCGCGAACGCGAGGGAAACGATACGTACAGCGCGATGCAGCTAGGGTCGAGAAGCCGTCGTGACTTCTTCGAGATCCGTCGACTCCGCGCACTTAAAACGTGGTTAAGCAAATTTTTCGAATCAGAATTTTCGAAAATATTCAACTTCGCGCCGAGTCGCGTTCAGTTTTGCTACGCCTTGAAATCGCCGGAGTCGACGTAACCTCGTCGCGAAGATCGACGCCACGTAACGTGAAACACATCAAGGTCACACATTTTCTGTACAGCGGATAAATCAAACACTTTCGTACGAGATTTTTGCTTCCCGTTCGAACCGCGATGAACGAGGATTAAACCGTTCGCCTGGCGTCGCTTAGTACTTACCGAGAGCTTCGTAATGCCTCGAAAGAGCTTCGGCCAGTTCCGGTTGGGCGTAGATGCGTGGATCCACCTCGACAATTTCGTTCGGCAGCTGAAACAATTTTTCTTCTTATTTCTCTCATTTTTTATACTTCATACTTCTTTATTTTCTTTACTTTCCATTAAATTATATCTCACAAACTGAATGCCTAAGTAAGTTCTCTTTTTTTGAAACGTAACGTTAATTGCGTACGCCTCGAATTGACTAACATATTAATTACCATTCAGTGGAATGGTAATAAATAGTTTTGAACACAAAACTTGTTTATCGATAAAAAAAAACGTGTATAGTATTTTTATTCGTGTATAGTTAAAAATCGCGTCTCTTGTCCATCCGCTGATTTTATTTCAATATTCCAACCAGTTTTTCGTTGACACATGAATCTCGAGCTGAAATTACGACGAACGATTCGCGTTTTTCAGCTCGTCATTCGCGTAAACGTTCCGAATATTCGTTCGCTTTTCATTCGTCAACGCCTCATCCCCACGGATTTCCACCTGTGGCATGAAAATTACGATGGAATTCGGCTCTCGAATTACACGAGCGCGCCTATCGCGGGTGATCGTCTCTTTAAGTATAAACTTTGCCGTCGTTATCGTTATTGTTACGCTACTAAGTTCATGATTTTCTGAGAGAACGACTCGGGATATAAAGCCACGTTTGTTGGGATAAGCAATAAACGCGCGAGTCAATTCGATGGACGAATAAATATTGGAAAACTATTCGCAAATATTCCTCGCAGCGGCGAGTTTTCGAGAGGAGGGAGTCGATTGCTGGGGGAAACGATTTCGTAAAATGGTATAACGTTGGCCGCGAGTTCTCACCCGTTGGGAATGTCGGTACGCACTTGCGTTTTTTTCCGAATATTACGCGTCGTTCGTCAACTACCGACGCGCCAATTTCCCACGTGCCCGCGGATGTTTCCTCGTCCCACGTTGATAAAACGGTAAAACATCGCGCTGACGAGCTTTGAATTTCCCCTCGAACCACCCTCCCCGCGAATCGCGATTTTCCACCGCATTTCCACCGCCTTTTTGCGACGATTCACCCTGGTTGATTCACGCTCGTCGAACGAACATGCGAATATATTATTAATTTCCTTTCCACCGTCGACCTCTTTTTATCCCTTCGTTTTTTTTCCCTGTCGCGAAACGGTCAATTTCATTTTTGCCACCGGCGACGAATTTGCTCATTCAGTTCCCAGCTCGCAGCAGTGAAATTGTATCGCGGAGAACCGAAACGGACAGGAATACAGAACCGCATGGTTTCTACGAAAAATTCGATTGATCGTTATCCGAGCGAATAAATCCAACGTCAAAAAGTTAAACCTCTCAAGACTCGATTTGTCGGTCTGACATCGCCCATTTTTTGCTGCCTGTTACACGTTTCTGCGATTTCTTTGTCTCGGTCGTCGAAAAGTTCAACCGGGATTTAGCCAGTTCCGCGCGCGTCTCGTCGCCTTTTCACCCGCAGGATAAACACCCTTCGATATTCCATCGCAAATTGGCGCTGCGGTGTTTCCAGATTTTCCCACGTCTGATCGAAAAGTAAAGCGAAATATAGAGAACGCGACCGACGAAATTCCAAAAAGACATTCCACGTCGTTCGGGGACTAAAATTACCACGGAAATCAGCAAACGCGTATCGATAAATATTTTCTACATCGGCAGTAAGCGTATGCGAATACATTCGGCTCGTTTGATTTATGCTCGGCGCAACGAACGTGGCTTTGTTTTGCACCGAAAGTTTTGTTTGCCGTTGTATTTCGATTCGACGACGCGACCGGATCGATAATTTATCGCGAACGCTGGTCTTTCACGCTGGGCGAGAGCTTTCCTTTTTGCTCCGTCGCTGCACGTGCGCTTCTAATGCTGCGAAATTGTCTCCTCGGTGCAGCAACAAGTACGAAGGGTAGCGGAGCGTCCGAGGGTTGTTTCTGCCTCTCAAAGTGGCCGCGCGGGGGGCGACGGGGAAGAGGATTGTTTGTCGAGTGGATGGTAGTCGGGGGAGATGGGACTTTGTTCCTTCAAAGCGATCGTTTCTGAAAGCGTAGGACTAAAATTGACCAGACAGAGGCGCGTTGTCACCTGTACTTAGCGACGGTTCAAAGGAGGATTTTTATCCGAACTTACTCGAGTCTCCTTACTTGAAAACGCCGGACAATCATCTTCGCCGGAATTTTCATCGGAATTAATTCTATTATCGACGATCGATCCATCGAGCGACGGAGAAATCTTATTAATTCGCTCCGCGATCGACTGTTTGCCCTGGGGATGTGAAATTGGCGGACCAGCGAGATGTTGTTATTCGAAATCTAGTAACTCTTATTTCCAACTGACATCGCGCCTCTTCGATTCGAAATTGCAATTCTAGTCGAACGCTTCTCGCCGTTCGTATTTCCGCGGAGGAAACAATATGCTTCAAAGTCCTCGTTTCAACCTGTTGAATTTCCCTGGAGATACGAAAAACTTGGCCTCATCGCGCCTGTCCGGCGCCAGGTCTTCGCTCGTCCCGAAAACTCGATAAAAAGAACGGTAGGAGTAAAATTGGTGGGGAAAAAGTCCGTGAAGAATCACGTCGCTCGAACTTGGTTGGTGAATATCTCCCGAACGGTGAGAGATAGCGCATAATAATAAGACAGAATCAGATTTGTAGAACGAAATATTTCCGACAAAAAAGTTTTCTACTAAAATCCGTCTATGATTGGTAGTTTCGGCGTGAGAGGCATTCTCGATCGAACATTTGACCTTTTTCGCTGCGCTCGGGACCTTTCAGGCTCCGTACCGCCTAAACGGTACGAGATACAAAGAAATCTTACAAAACCAAATTTATAGGCTAGAAAATTTCCGACATAAAAGTACCTAAGCGTCATTCGTCTAAGTTCGATAGTTCGCGCGTGAGAGCGATTCTTGCGCTACGATCGATCCGTACAGGCGACAGAAATCTTTTTCCTCGTTTGAATTTGGCTGCGAAATTCGGAACAGGTTAAATGCGTAATCGCGGTTCTCTTACCGCAGCCAATGGACGATAACGCTCACTTCTTTCCACACCACCCGAGAGGTAAAGTGATCGGCGCGTTTTTTTTAATGTGGTTTCCCCAGGAGGCCTAATCCACAGAACTAGTCTCCATTGGCGCGGCGTCGTTTGTGTTCGAGAAACTTTGCGCATTTGTGTTTATACACTCGGAATAAATCTGGCCTACCTACCAACAATAATAACCTACCGATCAGCGATCGATACCCTCATTTTTCATCGGGTCATTCGGGTTAAAGAAATTCGGTTCGTGTTTATTTCTTTATTTCGAGTTCGTTCGCAGATTTCGGGTCGTGTGTCTCATTTCCCGATCGCAGGAAAAAACAACAACTTTGAACGCCTCTCACGCTTGAACTACCAACGCTAGACCTATATCGTCGCCAAACTTTTTCGTCGGAAATTTTCTCCTCTTTAAAATTGGTCCAACAAGTTTTCGTCGTATGTCGTACCGTTTACGCAGCATTCGATATTCGCGCGAACGCCGCGCGAATTTTCGTCGGGATCAGAGTCCAAACTCGCGGTCAATGTCACGATTAGGCCGATCAATGTCGCCGGAAAATTTCATCAAGCTCGGTTTTAAAATGGTCGATTGATCGGCCTATATCGAGGACAGCGACGAGCACGAGTGGCTGATCAAAGGACGAAGAGCAGCGGCGTCAGAGCTTTTGACGCGGTCATTTCAAGGCTCTCTCATCCCGCGACTCGTTCTATGAAAGCAAAAGCCGCGGATGAAGTTATTTTCATCCCCCTTTGCCGTCCACCGGCAGAGGAGTCGGTAAGGAACGCAACAAAAATAGAAAAACTGCATACCAACGCCGAAATACGTCGGGATGGATACAATTGCGATTGAAAACACAATCGTTCGAGTCTAATTTCGATATATGCAACAAAAATACAGAAAGAAGAGTTATCTTTTTTCGTCCAATCGAAAGCAAAGAAATTCGCGTTCGATCGAGCAAAAAAATCACCTCGATTCTATCAGTTTTCAAATTATTTCGAAGTCAGACTGAACGAGGCAGAAAATTCGTCGGGGCTCGTGAATTGCGGATGAACACTTCGTTTTGGAAAGGAAAATATTTGAAACGAGGGAGAAATATGCGTTCGTTGGGCCAGCGAAAATGTATTTGTTCACGTCGCTGAAAATTAAAGCGTGAAAATTGCCCAACAAAACGGCGAAGTTAATTTTCCGTGAAAAACGCTCGTGTCATCGGCAACATTCGACGGCATCCCCGAGCTTTCGACGAGGTCGGCCTTAATTCGCATACTTTATTTTAATTGCGAGACATTTTTTCTTCACTCGCATACAAATATGAACGGGATTCGCCGATCCCTGTTTCGTGACTGGCGACAGTTTCCGCGAGACGCCAGTCACTCTCGCGTTATTAAGGCCGAAGTTTTTCTCTCGAAAGTGGGAAAATTAATTCACTTTCCGCAGCGTCGCCGCGATCACTTTGGCCGGTGGATTCGCAAAAACGTTCAACGGCAATAAAATCACGCAAATTTTAAACCACCCCAACCGAAAAACCGATCGAAAGTGAAACAAAAGCGTCGTTTTAGAATTTATCGAGTTCCAATCGTTTGTTTGGCGCATCGAAAGACGGGCTTTCGAGTTTTTCTCTTCTATTTTCCGGATGTACTCCGCGCACTTTTCCCATCGAACATTCGTTTCCCGTTGGCTTTTGTCTAGTCGAAAAAATACGCCGGAGAAAAATCTTCGCCTCCCGATAGAAATCTAAATTTGCCTCCGAAATTCATCCAAAAACTGGGGAAAAATACGTCTCCACATTTTTCTTAACAAAGGGAAATTGAATGTTCGAACGAACCGAGTTTTTCGAACGTAATCGTTCGAGCATCGCGAATGCATACATCGAATCTCGAACGCGATCGACGTGCTTTGATCAAAGTTTCGATTGCGAAGTATCGAACATTATTAATTTCCGTTACGAAATGAAACGAGAATATATTGCGCAATAGATGCGATAACGTTACGTTTGTCACGAAAATCGTCACCTTTCGGGAGTAAAAACGTGGAAAATACCGAAATTCGAGTTCATTTTTCCAACCATTCTTCGGTCTTCAGATTTGTCTTTCAAATTCTTACCGGAAAGTTTTTCATTTTTCGCCCACGAATTTTTACCGGACGGACATTTTTCCGAATGCCCACAAGAAAACGAACGTTCAACGGGTACGAAAAATGCACGAGATCGAGTCTTTCGCGAGAGGAAGTCGAAAAAATTGACGTCTCAGCACCGACAATTTTCATTATATTTTCCAAACCTAACGACGTAAAAATTTGTTTTCCTCGATTTTTCGCAAGCTTTGACATTCGTCGATGATGAACGAGGTGAAAAAAGGGAAAGTCATCTCCCGTGATCGAAGAACTCGCGCTGGGCGATCAAGATCTGCCTCGTCATCCTTTTATCGCGTTTTCTCAAAAATGAAACAAGAAGATCGCGCGCTGTTTCCCCGCCGCGTTTCATCTCCCCGATTCCAATGAATATTTTACGAAACAGTCGCTTCCTTCTCTCGGCGTACACCGCGCGAAATACGCAATATTCGTAAAATATTGTCCAACCTCTGATTAAAAAAGTTGGACATTTTCCCGCGCACTCTCGATCTCGCGAGCTGAGAATAAAAAAACTAGGATTTCAATCGAATTTCGAGTTCCCTGTTTTCTGCCCGACGCGAAATTTCCGTTGTTTCACTTTCGATAAAATCTCGATCCAATATATGGAAGAAAAAAATAAAAAGCAAAACAAACAAAAAACTCGACTATTCGTAGCAATTAAAGATCGTCGAGGTCGTCGTTTTTGGGTTACGAACAAAAAAAAAGCGGTAAGTCGAGATCGAGTCGGTTTTCGGAAGTGATCGGATGGGCTTACCTGAGCCGGGGCAGCGTTAACGCAAAGAACGGCGACGAAAATGATCGCCGAGGCGGACACGATGCCGATGCTTAGTTTTGCCATCTTGCAATGATACTTCGAGCGTCACTCGCAGATAAATTCTTCGCTTTTCTTCTCGATTCCGTCTCCCCTTTTCCTTTCGCCGGTGAACTGACGTGAGATGATGCGTTACTGGCAAAGGGCGCGTGTTGCAGTGTCCGAAACGCGTGGCTCCCGGGAATATATAGCGATGCGTTGACGGAGCAACGAGAGAGAGAGAGAGAGAGAGAGAGAGAGATGACAGCGCACGCGCGCACTCGACTACCACGTACATCACTGATAACGCGAGTAGCCCGTTCCGCCAATTATTCCTCCTCACTTTTCACCCTCCAGAACCTTGTTTGCCATTCATTTTATTATCCCGAATTTACGCAGAAACTAACAATAAACCGAAGAGCAACCGCAGCGAAAAAAACACACACGTCGAATTTCACCCTTTCTACTCGAAATAACATAAAAACAACGACAAAACTTTTCTCGAACGTGGGACAAAAGTAATAAATATTTCTCGTTTCAATATCAATCGATATACTTCAACCAATTCTTCCGCCCTTCTATTTTGGGGAATTGCTTTGAGCTAGTACAACTATTATTATTACTTATTGTTGATTATTGCTGATTTTATTTTATATTTATTTGAAGTTTTCATGTCATGTTTTATTTCGCGTGCCAATTCTACGTACAGGAAACGCGGTTATCTCGGAGGTTACCGAAGGTACTCAATAAAAATTAACTGGCTAACACCTACATCGATATACTACGGCGAGAAAAAATATTTAGTAAAAAGAAGGAAATAATGAACAATGAAAAGAAGAATTAATAAAGCGAAATAAAACTTTGCATCCCCGTTTCGTGCATTCGATTCCGAAAGTGCGGACCGCGAATTTACCAATTACCGATCAATTAATTACTCGAGCAGCTTTCGCGCTCACGTTTCAATCGGCGCGAGGACTATCGTCGACGATGCACGTCGCGGTGTCGCTAATACAGCGGTATTATACGTACAAAAAGCGCTTTTGCGTATCGGGTAAACTCGGCGAGTGTTCGGTGATCGAATGGAGAATTTTTCCCGAACCACGTCTCGAATCGTGCGGAGAAATGGAAGTTTGGCGGTGGGAAAGAAAAGGAGAAGGAAAAACCAGCAAAGTTTCGCTGATAGGTAACACCGATGATTCGAGCGGCCTGTTGCGTGTCGAATGAAGGAAGTCGGACGTGGATGGATCCCTTTGCTTCGAAACTTTTCGATACGCGGCTTACGGCGGTTCCCTTCGGCGGAGGCAGAGCTTTTCCGAAATTAACCCTCCGCTTTCCGCCTTGTATTTCCTACCGGGCGAAATTTCATTAGAAACGTAGCGTCCTCGAGGATCATCGATTCCTCGAGAACTGAAGCGTGGATTTTCATTTTTTTTTTCCTCCCTTTTTCCCCCGCGACTATTTTACAGTCGTTGGGCGATTCGTAGGGGTGCGAAACGAATCGAGAAATCGTCTCGCGGATCGCGGTTTACGTGCGCGCGACTCGGCGACCAATCAACGATCGACGCGTACCGGACAATTTTCGCGCCGTACGAGAGAGAATTCGTTTTTCCTCGGGATCGGGGGAAATTTCGACGCTGGGTTGAAATTCGGGCGCGTGAAAATTTGAGATATCCGCTGATAGTCGGTCAGTTTTTCAAATTTCAATATCAATGGTCGGGGCGATAAATGCGACCAGCTTTACCCCCAAATCCCCGAGGGATTAGCTTGAAAGATTTATGCCGTTCGCCTTTCCTATTTGTTTATTTTTTATCTCACCATCGGTCATCAATACGCCATACGTTACAAGTGAATCTAATTAGCGCGGACGAACCCCGTATGCCAGACGTATGACATCCTCGTCGCCGATTCCGCCGGCGATCTCGGGGACGAAAAAATAAAACTTTGGTCTCCGTTCCAAATCCCAAGATACCTCGAAAACGGCTCCGGTCAAAATGCGAAGAAAAAGAAACGACAAACAATTTCCTGACCACGTCACGTTTAGCAGATACACGGGTGACGGTGTGTCCGATGGAAAAGTCTGTGACGACCGAAACGAAATCGTACATTTTCATATTTTTAGCTAGTAATGCTAAGTATTGCTTCGATTAATAAAATATGAAAAAATCTGTTCAGTATTATTTTCACAGTAAGTATTTAATTAAATGGAAGGAGATATTCGCGGGTGAGACGTATGGAAGAAAAAAAGAAGAGAAGTCAAATTCATGCTTCGATACGAAGAAAACTGAAGAGGCGAGAAAATTTGTGGATGAAAAAAAAAAGAAGAAAGAAACAGGAGACGAGCGTGAAATCAAAAAGCCGAATGACATTTTCGACCGGGAAACAACAAAGCGACGGCCGATAAGGCGGAGATTTCGAGTGATGTTCGGATCGTTGGACGATGAAATTAATTATCTCCAAATAGCACGCCATCCCGATTGTTCCCGATCGTTGCGCGCATTGTTTTCCTTTTAATTAGCGAGATCCGAAGTGTCCGGGACAAAGCTTCGTTGGCAGTCGTCGAAATCTCGCACCAATTTTTATTCGAAAAGCCTCGGCCCTCCCCCGCGAAAAACAACAACGGCGAACGCGCTTGTATATTGAATTTGCCCGAGACAAACAAACAGGCGCGAGACCGTTGTCTTTTTTCATTTTCTTCGCCGCCTTCCTCGCCCTCTCCGTCGCAGAAATGACGCTCGAGACTTCGGAATGTCGGAATAAAAATATTATCATCCGACCGAGGACTCGAGTTGACTTCCAACAGTTCGTCCCAGGGGATTCCGGATGAAAGGATCGATAACCCCGCCCCCGTCCTCGACGAGTTTCATAATTTCCAAAAGTCACTTTCTTCCCCCCGCGGGCGATCCTCGATGTCTGATTCGAAAAATTCCCGATGAACGAACAAATCCCCCCGAGGTAACGCTCGCTCAAATTGTTCGACGTAGAACGCCGCGTCGAATCAGCTTTGCCGAACGAATTGCCAAAGATCGGTAATTTATAATGATAACAACAACAACAACAACAACAACAATAATAGCTATAATAGTTAAAAAACAATATTAATAACGATACCAACAACAACAGCAATGATGATGATGATGATGATAATGAGACGACGGAGAAGATGAACGAGAAGAGAAGAGAGCAGAAGAAGAGAATCAATTTACGATGAGCTGTGACTGATGGAAACAGAAACTGTGAAATCGGGTGGCTTTTTTCGGCTAAAGCTCCTGTCCGAGTGATCGGATCGGGCAATTGTTGGAATGGAAAAGCCGGCGTCGAACCATGCGGGGTTAGGAAAATGACGGGGGGGACGAAGAAGCGGGGCTCGATTCTCTTCTCGCTACCCTGTCATTCTTGGTAAGATTAGGAGAGAGAACAATGAGGTATTTTTATGATCGCGTTCGCACGTCTCTATCCGAAGCTCGTCGCGCTACGAATCTCGCGTCACCTGGAATATCGATATGTCTATCCGATTTCACCTGTAATGGATTTTTTGTGAGGCCCATTCACGGTTGCCCGATGTTTTCTCCGTGTTCCTTCGCTACCGTCGCAGAAAGCCCATTCAAGTTATTTCATATAAAAGAAGCTTTCGCCAGCAACCGGAGTCACTTCAACCATCCGGCTCAGGTCAGCCGTCGAGGAGCAGCAATGGCAAGAATCATTCTTTACGTAAGTTTCGACAAATTTCGCACTCCCGTTTCTCCAAACGCGTCAATGTGCTCGGAGCTTTCGAAGCTCCGAATTCATCCCCGTTGCACCGACAATCGAACGTTGAATCCTACGAGTCTCGATGGCGTTGAAATTTTCTCGAAAGCCCGCCGCATCGTGCCTCTTGCAAAATTATTCTCGAAAGCTCGATTGTTCGAGATTAAGCGTTGCAGCGTCGATATTCGTATCTCGCAAAAGCTCTCGCAAGAACCGATTATTTTGGATCTGTTTTCGATCGCGAGCAAAAGCCGCGTCGTGGAAAGACACGGCCAAATCTGTTACCCTCGAACTCGTTCGTTCGCAGATATTCACGACGAGCTTAATCGCCGTCAGCGCGGCGTACAGCGTAAGAAACGCCATAGGACTCGAGGAACTGACGAAGGAACATACTCGCACGCACTCGCATCCCTCGAGGTTGACGACGTATCCAACGGTAGACAAACCGATCTGCACGTGTCGCACCGAAACGATCAAGTATCGAAACAAGTCGTACTCGCATCCCCAATTCATCGTGACGAACAACTGCGTGGACGAGAGTTGCGACGCGAACACCATGTGCATCCAGCTACCTTACGAAATCACGGTACCTAAATATCACCGTCGATTCCGCCTCGTCGTTTTTCCTTCCTCCCATTCGCATTTTCGCCCATCGATTTATCCACGCGTAACAGTATTTGTTCGCCGTTTTCTATTTTCGCGCAACTTGACGAATTTTTCGTTTTGTTTCTCGGAACTGTTCGCCGGATGCGTGTTTCGTGGCATTTTACAAAAGGATCGCATGTTCGATTACATTCCACGACGCATACGTAGATACAGCGATGCCCGTTGCTGTTATAATCGTCATTAATCGCACGACCTTGCAGTCGAAAAAAAAAATGATCGTTCGCGACGATTGAAAATTGAAGCTAACGATAGCGTCAAAAAATGCCCGTTGGTTGGATCAATCATCGCCCAACGTCGATTGAATTTCGTTTTGTTCATTGTCCGATTCGTTTCGTAACTCGATGCCCGAATTGCCAGCGTAATATTTAATACCCGATGGTATCGTTCCACTCGCAGATCTGGAGTATGCCGGAGCGAAACGAGATTTACGACGCTGAGAACATTCCGCAATCTTGCCAAGAACTCTTCACACGGGGGACTTACTCGAGGGTGACGATCTCCGCCGCCTGCATCCCCGTATACTTCGGCTCCGATTAACGAATATCGCACGCGGGTCTCCCAAAATCATGGAGGGTGTCGTCGATTTAACTGGACAAGAAGCTTCCCTTAACCGACCTGTATCCAAACTACAGCTCGTCGTTTGTCGTCAGATATTTGATATTTCGATCCCACGTGATAACCGTGTAATGTATCGCTGATGATCAATGCAAATATACGCAGTCGAAACTCTCAGCGACCCCGACAAAAAATTCAACTCATTTGTCCATTCGATTTTCTATTACAATTGCGAATCCTGTCCTCGCTATTTTTGATAAAAACTGCACGAAAATTGCGAAATTTTCCAAGTTTCCTCAGTTTTCACAACCCCTTGCACGTTTTAGCCAGTTTGCGCATAAATGCGCACCGTTTTCTCCCGCTTTCCCCAAGAGAGCGAACAACACGACGTTTGCTCTCGAAAAACGTTTCCGAAAGATTATTAAAAACTGTCTATCTCCTGTCTGTCGGCTGATCGCAGAGTCTCGAGTACAGAAACAACGATACTGCCGTGCCCCTGGGATCTTATTCGATCAGCCGTGCTCCGTTGCAATTATAGTTTCAGCTTGGATTTTACGATCGTTCCGCGTTGCATTTATCACGCCTTCCAATCTCCGTGTCTCGCAGCTCTCGTTGTAATATTTCACGATCCATCTCGTGAAACTTTGCGCTAATTTTCCATTCCCTTTCATCGCTCTCTCCTCGTCTCTTCGCATCCTTCCGAAATTCATTCGCGTCTCTCTCGTCTCCGTTGCATACGAATTTTTTATTTCATTACCCTTCGCTTTCGCGGGACCAGCTGAATTTCTTCGCCTTGCCGCTCACGCGATTCGTTTGTTGGGAAAATTGTTTATTTTATACGGAGCAAAGAACGGGCTGCTCGAAAATCCCGGAATGTGTGTACGTCGTACGAAATACGACTCTCGAACGCCGCGGTTGCGACTCAATGTAAGCAGCTCGCGATCAGCTCGCAAACTTTCCGGAATCGTTTAAGGAAATGGTTTTTGTTGTTCGCTGTTTGATCGGCACTCCGTCGACACTTAGAAGCTTGTCGCTCTCACCGACGTGTATATGCATACCGTTCTCCGCGTATAGGCAATTCCACGTCAGCCGGCCGCATTTTCCCCGCTCGGTTTCTTCCCTCACTCTCTCTCTCTCTCTCTCTCTCTCTCTCTCTCTCTCTCACTCTCTCTCTGTCTCATACCACTACTTAATCTGTGTGCTTGAAACTTATTTCCATTTCCACGTTACTTTTCACCTATTATTTTACTCAACTCTGTGCAACGAAATGTACGATTAATAAATGTGTGAAATCGAATCAAAATCAATTTCTCTCTCTCTCGAGAACTGGATTTCCAAAAGCGAGAAACCATTTCAGTTCGCAAACCAATTTCCATGGGAAGAAAAATTTCTCGTCGAGAAAAATCGAACAGCTCCAATAATATGAAACGCGCGCGTGGAACGAGTTTAGAAATGCGAGCGAATTTCGACTCGTCGATTTCGCTCGAGGAGGAAAAACGTTTTTTCGAACTCGCCATTCGTGTCCGCGACGACGTTTGACAGGGTGTTACGCGAAGACGAAACATTCGACGACCGTTGACCGATTCGCGTTGGATATTTCGTCAGATTTATCGCGATGTTTCGAGCGCGACTCACGTTAGTTACTGCTAATTAGCCGCGCGATTCATAGTTTCGCGCGATGAAAGATGAAGCTCGATGAATCGCTGCTAATTCTTGTCCGCTGGTACGTTCTTAATTTTTTCTCAACATCGTCTGAATAGCCTCGTCAACGACTGCTGTCCTCGACAGCTTCGACCGCGGCGACCCTTCGGAATTTTTTTCCAACGCTAATGACGAAAGTTGCCGGTTTAAGTAGATCTCGTTGGAAGAAGGAGAACTCGATGAGCTTTCGCGACTCGCGAAGACTCGAGAAGCAGGATCAAAGAGTAGGAAAACGATTCGTTCTACGACATTTCGCGACGTAAGTGGAAATAAATAAATAAATAAATAAATAACGGGACGAGGGGATTAATCGAGGCGTGGCGAGTGGAGGGCGGCGAGAGTCGCGCGATTTGGCGCGGGGGATGCAAGGAGGAGATACGCGCACGGTCGAACGTGTACGATTTAACGAGCTGCGAATAACGCGACTTTCGCGATAATAACGCGCTGTTGTTATTCCTGACCAGGATTATTGCTCAATCACACGAGCGGAGCAATTAATTATATCCGTGACGAACGCCGATGTCGAATTAATTCAGAATTCAGATTCGGACGCGTTAACTTGCCGTCGGATCATTATTTCACTACGCACCCACGACCCTTCGTATCCACGGGCTTGAAAATTATTACGAACGAATGTCCGAGTGTAATCGGCGAATTAGCGCGGTGGGGAATCGGGCAGACGCGCGTCCCATTAAACTCGCGCGGCTGACCGCTTTCCGCTATTTTCCCTTCGGGACTCGGCGCGACTCCGACCAGCATCCCTCGTAATATAAACGACGAACGCAGCTCGCACCCTAAAAGAAACCGAATTGCTAGATCCGCTCGACGAAATTTCGCGAAGATGGAATTTTCCTTCCTCTTCGTACCGCATCTCCTAGAGAAAACAGACTATGTGTACAAAAATTGACCCGATGTAATTAAGTATACGCAGGCTAAACAACTTTCCGTCATTGCGTAAGGTGTAAAATTTGTTGCGCGGAATATTTGCCATTTTACTGCGTTGATTAGTGTTCTTCTCACAGCCCGCTTTTCAACACGCTAAAGTGCTACTTGATATCGAAGTAGCACCATTTAAATGTTACTCTAACATTGGTTTGCAGTCTCTGAACACGGAGCTGTGTTATTCCACCGCTACGCACCGAGTGTGTTGGAGTAACACTCATTTTGCTGTGTACAATTTATCTAAAACTCTGTATATTTTTTTTGCAATTTTATGAAGGATTCTACGTGATTATAGATAATAGTATGCAACGTTTGTATAATTACATGTAATCTTTTTTTTCGCGTCCCGTTTGCAGTAAAAAATGCCAGGAAATCGTCCTGACGTGGTTTCCACGTGGCTAGCCGAGTGAGTAGGGTTTTTGGAAATTTTTGCTAGACGAAACATTTTTTTGGCGGAAAATTACGCGGACGTCGGGATCGTCGAAGCAGCGGATCGAAAGGTACGATTCGCGCGGGGCGACTTCGCATTGAGAGTGAGTCGAGCTGAAGCTTCGCGGACGCGAACCGAGAAGCGATCTGGTTCCGGTTCCCGAAGTAGAAACGGAATCGTTGTAATCCGAACCGTGAAAGTCGCCGAAGCAACGAACCACGAATCACGAACGTGTCGCGGGTTTCGACGCGACTCGCGCGAACATCGCCTGAAAATGAAGTCATATCTGCGGGTGAAAACGTATCGCGAGATGAAAAAAGTCATCGCGAAAGTTCACGCGCGAGCAAGTTTCGCGGAGAATTTACTCGGCGACACACTTGATTACGTTTCATTCACGAAAGAGTGTCTCGCACTACCGTCGCCGACAATTTTCTCTCGCAGCGATATTTTCCCCCCATTGAAAACTTTTCTATTCCGGATCGCGCGAAGCCCTCCGCCGAACGGGATCTCTCGCAGCGAAGCTTACCATTCGATGATGCGCGCAGGTATAATATCTCCTCACCTTTCTCATTGCCAGCCGATGAAAAATAGCGCAACTCGTCCGCGCGGAATTTCGTCGCGACGAGGACCGGAATGCCGTAGTTAAAACGCGAAATGTTGGGGGAAATGGGGAGAGAAAAATAAGGCCAGTTGAATGGAATACAGCAACGTTTATTTTTCGTGTAACGGCGGTGCTTCGCCGACGTTAAATATTTACAGCCCGTGCGTGAAAAATACCGGGCTGCCGAAAATTCTCGTCAACGAGGGACGCTCGCGCGAATTAGCTCCACTTCCGGCCTCGATATCGCTTATCTCCGCTGACCATCGAGGGGGATGAAGCTCGTCGAAAAGCTTTACAGCCACTATCCGTGGCGCGTACAATCACTCGTGATGTTTGCTCGTCCCATCGCGATGCTTGCCTTGCTTTGAATCCACTCGAGCAGGTATCTGGACAACGTTTCAACACCCACCCGCCGTCCCTCCGGCACGGACCTACCGTCCGTCTAGACTACCCTACTTTTGCTCCTACCTTTCCCTATTTTTTATCCCACCTCCGCGTTGATCGCCGGCTGGGCAGATTTTTATTGGACTGGATTAGCACCCCGAAGACGTCGCGAGAGCTCCGATCGTCTTTTTCTGCATCCCCGGTCGTTATCCGAATTCGCGTCTTCCCTCTTCTCTCGCCCTTCGCTTTTTTCACTCTCTCGCTCACCCCTTTGTTTTCCAATTTCTCACCCATCACTTTTTCATTTTCTCACCGCGAACGCTCCAGGATTATTATTGTCTTGGGAGTGGAAGCTCGTCGCGCTTGTGACGTGACGGAGGATCTTCTTTCTTCACCGAGCCATCGAATCCATTCTCTCCAACGATGCACCCCGCAGAGTTGTTCGAGCGAAGTCTGCTCGATTTTTAGGTCGTTCGATGAAATCGTAATACCATGATCTCACAGGCAGGAAATTTGCAATATTTTAATATTTCCATTTGTTTAGAAAAGTTTCCTCCCTTACAAAAATAGAACCACGTACATTGAAATAAGCAAGATTAAAAGGGTACGAAATGAAATCTAGTTATTTTCGCTAGGATGTTTCTTCTTGTTCGGAAGAATCCTCCTCTGATGGCACATTTTAGAAAAATCAACGTTTTCCAAATCTATATGTACGGATGTCACAAAACTGTTTAGCATTTTATCGTTATTATTATAGATAAAAAATTCTGTAAACTTATAGAAATTAGTCAAACATTTTTTCGCTGGTTCAATCAGTGCGATTTTTACTGGTTTATTTTAAGGAAATAAGGAGTAAATATGGAGCTGACGAAGAGTTTTTTTTCAATACTAGAAATAAAATCCTTCTCGCGGTGAATTTCACTCCCGGGGGATTAAATCAATTGAAAACCATCCACTCCGCGAATTTCGCCGGAAATTTGTTTACAGTGTACAACGCCTGTGCGCGATGTAATCTGTCGCCTCGTTCGGCGATATCATCGCCGTCGCTCCTCGTCTCACCGGAAAATTATTCCAAGGGATCGTTAGTTGCTGTAGAATTATAGCGTCAATCTCGAGTCAATAAATATAGATGGGTGCGGGGTGAAACCGAGTTATGGATGGAAAATTCATTTATCCAGTTGACCGATCTCAGAACAGGCTACGACCATATTTTCTCATAAATTTACGTGGATTTATCGATATCTCGAACACTTTGCGATTTCCCTCGTTGTATCCTAGATAAGAAATCGGAACTCGAGGTAGCAACACGGACGAGACTTAGGGTACCTTATTTTTCAGAAGACGGTGCCTTCGAATCCGGGGTCCGTTCGACCCCACCAGCTCACTGTCTATGGAATTCCACGGTCAAATCGCGAGACCTCAAAAACATAATATGGTAAGCGTATTTTCATGTATTTCCATAGCATTTTCTCGATCTGACCTTGACATGCCCTTAACTGTGGCCTGACAGGGTCAAACGGACACCGAATTGGAATTCAGCGTCCTCTGAAAGGTACATCGAGTCTTGTCCGCGTAGCTTGCATAATTTGGTTTTTGGTCCTGTGTAATTATTGTAAAGTGTATCAATGGAAACACTAGTGTTTTCTCAGGTTCGTTTCATCGCGGGTTCTCGAACACGTAATACACTCGAACGGCAACGAAGCGGCTAATTAAAGCTGAAGCTCGATGCTTTCAACGTTGCAGCCACGATTATTTTTCTCTTCCTACTCGCCGGAAAATTGTCGAGAAAAGGTGCGCGTGTCGCGCGTTCTCATTTCCATTGATCGTGCCTTTCAGTGTTTTCCTCCGTTGCACAATGACGAATAAATCGATATCGCCTCTTTCCCAGAACTAGTGCCCCAACCATGTGAGCCACACATTTCTGATTTCCATTTCTCATCGATAATTATCAGCAGTCGTAGCAAGGATCTGAAAGGAAAAATACAAACTAATTGCCATCGAGCAGACTTCCCGAAGCTGATCGTAGCTTTTGTAACCGTGGAATGTTCAACGATACGAGTAACGCGTTATAATTACCTTCCTCCTATTTTTCATCCGACGTTATCGTTCGACCAGTTTTGGAAAAGCATCCTCGTATCCTCTCGTCGGTAACTCGCCATTCTCCGGGCGGACATCGCGCGTTGGTAATTCGCTCTCGGTACGCGGCGACAGTTACCGTACGACGACACCTCGATGCAACATCATCATCGTTGTGAATCGTGCTACCGGAAAAAGTGACGGTAATCGTGATCACCGTAGCGAAGTCGGAGTATAAATGAACAAAAAGCTCTATTCTTCCTATGGTTTCGCGTGATTTCCTTTCTATCGAGATATTGCCTGGGCGAACAATTTTTACCTACGCGTCATTTACATATCGAGGCAGGCTTGATGTTTCTCGAATGCGGTTTTGGCTGACGGTAGAATCGAGCTCCGACGACGAGTTTTAGCTCCTGTATCACGAAGGGCTGATCGATACGAACTCGTGCGTTCCGACCTCGCCGACCAGATGTCGCGCCGTGTTCGAAAGCTCGCGACGTGTTTCCAGGCGAACGGCGGAAACGATCGGAAAAATGATCCACAACGTGCATGGCGAATCCGAGAACTGGCCACGTCTTTCGATCCATCAGAGCTCGAGGGAGGAAAGAAGCAAACTGGCATCAAAGTCTAGTAGCTGCGCGGATGCAATATCTTGGGTCGATGAATAGACGCGAAAACGGAGAGGATGCGAAGCATTCGAACGGTTCGACTGGTAAATGGGTATGAAAAAGAAGGCGAAAGATCTGTTCGTTGAAGGTTCGGCGAACATCGAAAAAGCTCGTTCATCCATCCGAAATGTACGAATGCAGATTAACTATTTCATCTCAACGAGAAAGAGCGAGCGAGAGGGAAGAGCGGTGCGGTTAGCCGGCAGGTAATATTCATCCGACTGCCGCCGCTTATTTTCGCCAGTTTAATTAAAAGTGCAGCGAAACCGCTTTCGGCCTGGCACAAAGGACCAAAAGCCGAAGGACCATTTATTAAAGTTTGGATAACGATAATAAGCGGAGCAATATCGTGAACCGTGGGAAGAGATCGAGTAAAAAAAAATTAAAAGAGTTTTAAAAAAACGAGCATCGTCCTCGTTTTGTTCTCCGGTTTTTCCTCCCCGTCGACGCGTCGCTCGCATTTTTGATACAAAATTAAAAGAAAAAATACCGGTTCAGTTTTTTGGAACTTGTTTTCGACGAATCAAAACCGGAAGGAGCAAAACTCTCGACATCTACAAATGCTTACAGCTATTTTCGAACCAGAATGGTCGAGTCTTGCATCGTGAGAGAGGTTAAATCGACTGAATCAAAAATCGGACACTGTGCGTCGCCGCGTACGCGAGAGAAAGAGAGCAGGTCGAAATTCGTGTTTCGCGACGATGGAAAATAAATTTACGAAGCTTCTGCGATTTCACGAGGCCTCGCGCAAACTCCCGTCGCTCGATGACGCTTGACTTTTTTTCTCGCCTTCTTCCTTCGTTAACATCACATGGGATCCCCGTCTCCGTGAAATTTCATTTGCGACGCTTTCCCCGAGATAAGACGAGAACGTTTCGCGCTAAACGTGCCGAGGGTCTCGAGGCTAAAAGGCCTGACTCATTCGCGTGTACGCGACGAAGGTGTCGTCGCTCTCGTTCGCGAGTCTCTCACAATCAGCAGCGTCAAGTTTTAAACGAGCTGCGATTTTCCTTCGTCGTTCCAAAGCTCCGGGTCGCCTACGTTTCGAATCCGCGAAGCTTTCCCCCGCAGATGCCGGCAGTAGCTTTTATTTACGACACGAGCGAACCTCGTGACCTCCTTCTCCGAGGCCTAATCGTAGTCTCCGCAAGCTCTCCACGTCGCGCGCGGCAAAAAATATAGAGCTTTGCTCGAGACCACCGCGTCTTTCGTCACCAATGATATTCCCACGTCGCATTTGCGAAATCATCACGCGCAACGCGACTCTCACCCAATTCGTTCGTATCTACGGATACGAATGAAAACTCCGCGTGTCGAGCTTCCAACGTTTATTCGCGCGAGAATACGGGACGACGATGCGCGATCGAAGCTCCATTCGCCACGGACGAAACGAGCGGGCGAAAAGAATTTGGAAAAGTGGCAAAAGGTAGAGAAATACGTATTTGGATGCACTCGGCGATTTCCTCCCAGGACCCAGGCTCGTTCGGGAATTGGGGCGCTAATGCGTTCGTTGTCGACTCGTCGAGGGCAGACAAAACATTCGGGCTCGACGCGATTTATCGAATTTGTCTGGTTCGAAAGGTAGCTGCTACCGCTGCTACCGTTTTCCAAATCCGAGCTGGATGCGAGAGAGCGAGGCACGGTTTGCCACGGGCACGCGGCGGACAGGTAGCGCGCGCGCGTATGTTTCGTAGCGAGGCTCGATCGCCCCGGATAATTAGGGCTGAAACGGCGTTATCTCGAGCCACCAGGACACGATAACGCCCCGCGTGGTACGATACACGTCGGGTGGCCGAGTTGCCGGCCGTAAGAATCGACCTCTCCTCGCCACTCGCCGTTCGACTCCGATCCGCTGACCTTTTTGGCTCGAGCGCCGCGCGCGACGAATCAACGTGTCACGCGGCACGTTTACAAGCTCTGCTCGAGTTACGGACGCGAACACGCGAGCTTTCGCGCCCGCTCGACAAATGCTACCCCCCTTCTCGGTGGGGGAAACGAGTTCGTTTGCCTCGCGTGATGTACCCGAAATCGAGGTCTCCTTTTCGCGCCCGGAGGCTCGCGTCGTGGCTCGACCTTGAGAATCGAGAAATCTCTTCCGAGACCCGCACTTTCGTTCGCTCTCGCCGTTTCCAATTTTTCGCGATACGTACGCATCGTTTCGCGCGACCGCGCGGAAACGGCGGTGTGGCCAACGCGCGAGAAGAGCCAAAAGTGATAGCCGGATCGCGTGACCTAATACTCGGTCGAGACGGTAAATCCGCTCCTCGGAGATAATCCGCGCCGAAACTCGGAACGTGCGCCCAGAACCGATAACGGAATTAGTACTCCGAGGTAATATTCGCTGGATGCCGGCTCGAACCAAGATTCTTGTTCGATGCCCGTTCGACCGCATCTCGCGATTGTTACGCGGAGCTTCGAATCACGACCTCGGCGCTACATCCGGATTATCCGTATCGCCGCGCCGATTAAATCCGCGAATCGCGCGTTGCCCGTCGAACGCTGAAAACTTCTCGCGAGCGAATTGAAACGCATCGAGAATCCCCTTGCACCTTTCTAAATGCAAATCGAGGTTCGCTCTAATTGATTACATATTATTATTATTATCGTCGCGCCAGAAGTTTGCGACGTCTTCGCGAAAATTACCATAACATCCAACGCGCCTTTTCCAACATTTCAGATATAACTTCCTCGATTACCTCCCATCAATTCCGTTTTCCCTTTTCCTCCGACGATAAAAGATCCGAAAAAAAAACTGAGAAAAACTGAATAAACGACGAATGAATGCTAATAAATTCGACGAGCTTTTATAATTCATTTTCCCATACGCGAAATTCCATTCGTCAAACTCGATTTACCCGAACAGGGGATTTTTTCCGTACGAAAATCTTTGCTCGCCCCGCGAGCTTCTCGGAAGCGACGAAGATTTATTTCGCGTACGCGAACCGTAATAATTCGGTTGGTTTCAGCCGAGGGATGAATTCGTCGGCGATACCAATCGACGAGGTTCGCGCGAAAATTGGCGCCGAAGGGGGGAACAAAGGACGGAGAAGAGAAAAGGGGAAAAATAAAAACGTGACGTTCGCGATTGAGGTTTGGCTGTAGGCGCGAGATCGTTAAAAGTGACGCGGACAAATCGCCGAAAGTTTTGGTGGCGTTAAATCTTTATACACGCCAAGTTTAATTGAATGGAACCGCCTCGGTGAAACTTGTCCATCGCTCGCGATCCCTCGCGAATTTTCGGAGACGCGGAGAAATTGGGGAGGAACTTTATCATCTCATCCGTTCATCCGGCCGCCGCGATGTTATTTGGGTCGTCGGATCGAGGACGATCGCGGCGACGTTATTTTCCCATGGGATTTCAATTTCGCCGTTTCATTTTCGCGATTTCAGTTTCGCAACCTCCCCGTCGTATCTCTTTCTCCCCCCCCCCCCCCCCCCCCCCCCCCGTTTCATTTCGAGCTCCTTATCAGCGCCGCGCTTTCGTCGTTCTCCTCGAAAACTTGTCTCGAGGAAATACGATTGCGAGTCGAAAAAGAAAAAGATAAAGAAAAAGAAGAAGAAGAAGAAGGAGAAGGGGAAAAAAATTACGAGGCTGACCCGAATTATGCCGTCGCAAAGAAACGCCACCGCTTCAATTACATCTCGCAGCGTTGATATCGTACAATTTGCCGCGCTTGGAAGAAAAAAAAAATCCACCGCTCGACTCATCGCCGGCGAAGATGATTATCGCGCGGCTGAGAAATTATATTCGAAGAGGCGCGAGATGGAACAGGAAGAGAATTTCTTTCCACGTCCGAGCTAAACGCCGAGCCAAACTTTTTCTTTCCCTTCTTTCGGCCCCGGAGAAAATCGTTCCTAGTTAACGAGCAAATTTACCGAGCGTATCCGACTCGCGACGCCGGAGATATTCCTCCGCTGCGGAAGAAAAACCAGAGAAAAACTCGCCCGAACACGGAGCGAGAGAGGGGGAGAGGGAGAGGGGGAGATTTCCGAGCGAGAAGTGGAGTACAAAGGACAAAGATGCGATTTTCTGTGTTCACCAAAAATTCGCATCCACGCCGCGTTGCGACTCTCGATTAGCGGATACGTACTTCGCGTTTCCACCGCGATAAGCAAGACGAAGCGATATTTTCTTGAATTTATCAGACGACGCTCCCATTTTTGAAATCACCTTCCAAGCTAAACGATTCCTGGCAGCAGAATGGTACGTTCATTTTCATTAAAGGAAAAAAAGAAAATCGAAATTACTAATTGTGAATCCTATGTTTCGCGGGCTCGTCGTCGGCGATCGATGGTTCCGAAGAAATTGCGCCTTTTCCTCGCAATATTCGAGTGAACGGGCGAAAAAGCACGATTAGCCGATGATACTTCGCGCCACACCTCGCGGGCTCGGCAATCGCGATCGTTTATCTCGCCTCGATGCGAGAAAAATAAGCGCGATTTTTCGCAGAGGCGAGAAGTTCCGCGGAAATGTGGCGAAAGTGGTCCCGTCGCTGGGAATCGATCGGTTTGCCCGGATCTCGGGAGCATCTGCCGCATCGAGTTCGTAATCTAGGGCTACTACACTCGTCGATGATGGAGAGAGAAGGAGAAGAGGTCTCCTCTCGACTCGGACTCTCGAGTTGGGTAGGGTCGACGATGCCGGGAAACTACAAGACCAGAAGATTAGGAAACCAACTTCCGGCTCCGTCGAGTCTCCTCGGTCCTCGGTGCTCCTACAATTACCTACAAGGCTCGATCAGTTTTCGCGAAACTCGACGCGTCTCGCGTCCCGTGTACACCCGATTGCTCCGAGTTCTCCTCTGAAATCAAAGCTCGACGGGAAATTTCGCGGCGCGGTGCGAAATGAAATTTTATTTCATTTCCATACGGACAGAGATCCCGTAAACGTTGCGGCTACCTAATGAAAGTAATCGGCAGGCGAGCCACGATCAGGCCATGAGGAGAGCTAAGCAAAACAATCGTGCGTCTGATAAATCCGTGATCAGAGAAAGTAACCGTGCAAGAAATATAACACCAAATAACCGGGGAGTAACAAAATCAGAAATAACATAAATAGACGGAGCACACGTTTAACTATCGTTCAACGTTAAGCGAATTTACAGCAGCGAGCTTCCTGCACGACGACCTAGAAAATTTGTCGGCGTTAGTATTCGTGATAGAATCGAGTTCGGTGCTTCGATTCGAGGGGAGAACGTTTCGGTGTTTTTCATTAGTCGGAGCCGTCGCTGCATTCGCGCGAGTGATACTCGACGCGACGGAATTGAAACGTCTATAATCTCCGCGCGTCTCCTCCAACGTCGGGATATCAGTTGTCGTCGTCGATACAAAGCGCGTCGCCTCGCGTTACGGATTCGTGCTGGATTTCTTGTCCGAATGTCAAACGACGCGGCACGTTCGGAACCCCCGTTGACCGCAGGTGTACGCGCGCCCGGCGCGCAAGCTCGTCGAACAGAGGAATACGTTACCGTGCGCGGCGGAGAATTACAAACAGCGGACCCGATCGTTGTTATCTCCGCGCTCTACCCTCCGAAACCTACGCTTCTTTCGCGTCCTCTTCCAAAAATTCTGCGAAACGAACGTTCTCCTAGCTTTGCCATCCCCAGAGATCCGTACCTCTCGCCTCGCGATACAACTTCTCGTTGACAAATGTCCATTCCAAGATGTTCGCGCGCGGATTTCGCTCCCCGAAATCGGGCGACGATCGCCGAGTATCGATGAAATAGCTCGAGTCCCCCGATTCGCGCGCGATAATTTCATTCGCCGTAGCTCGACCCAGCTACGGCGATATCTCGCCGACGGTGTTTCCGAAACGTGGCGGCCATCGCTTCCTACCCGAAGTTCACCTCGAGGGAGCGATGGCCTGGGTCTTCCAGTTCCGCGGAGAAACTTTCGCGACGAGATGAAAGGCAGGAAAAAGCTTCGTCCAGCGCCGATTTATCGCGCTGCGGTGTATGGTCGTTCCACGTGCAGCTAACGTCGCTCTTCCTCTATTCGCTCGCTACTACTGTACCTTCCTTTTCCGTCTTCTCGCTACCCGTCTTCCGGCTTCTCTCTTTCAACCTTTATCCCCG
>OZ018310.1:21406553-21455349 GCA_963969455.1 Arge pagana
GAACGAAAGAAACGGCGAATACCTAATCCAATTACCCGAACGGAAAGTCGACTTTCTTACTCGATGACCCCGCCATCTCTTTTCCGCGTACGTGGAGGAACGAAATTTACCCACCCTTTTTCTACCCACCCCCATCGCTCGACGGTTTTTCGCGCATTCCTCTTCGCAGCAGTCAAACTCGATAGAGAAAGGTTCACCTTTCTCGCACCCAATTAACGTTTGTTTCCACGTGTCGCGTATCCTCGAGCGATTTTCAGTCCTCGCATCCCGAGACGACTCGCCTTTTCCCCTTTTCCGGCATTTTCGACTTCTTCCCGTCGCAGATGGATGCCTTGCGCGCGAGGCAAAAACCACGTCTATCGGCTACGAGTCGCGAGTTGGAAAACGTGACGTGCGATTGAGAGATGCTTCGCTGCGAATCGCGAAATGTAACGCGTAAATCCACGGCTCTGGAACGAATAATGCAGCACCAAAACACTCGGCATGAAAATTGTATAACCGGAAACGAGCTATCCGCGAATAAAAGCAACGAAACGTTTCTCCCTCGAATGAAAGCACCAAACTCGCTCAGTTCTATCGCGAATACTCACGCCAACGATTCGTCTGTTTCGTTTTACCAAATAAATATTTGCACTCGTTCATTATTAAATGAATAATCGATGGATAAAAATACCGTACGGATTTTTCAATGGCAAATATTACGCAAAGTGAATAAAATATAATACTAGAAGTATTTCAGGGTTTTGCAACTGATATATTAATTAGTAGTCAACGTGATAACTTCTTCTTGTTACATATTTAAAATACGAACACAAAAGTTGCTTATGAATAAAAAAAAAATGTTCACGGTGCTTTCATTCGAGTATAGTCGAAAATCGGTGCTGATTTTCGTTAAAGCCATCGAAATGGTATCGCGCGCGGCGAAAGCTGCCGTAACTCGCCGGTGAGCGAGACTGTTGTCGAGATTCTTCGGTTCGACAATGAGAATCGCGGGGCCGGGAGGCACGTAAAAAATCACTGGATGTCGCAAATTTAAATATCAAATATTCACGAGAGCATTCGCGATTTCAAACAAGTTTTTCTCGAGCCTCGTTTGACGGGATTCGATGAAAAATGGAAATTCTTATCGTTGGCTCGCGCCCTACCGTTCGAAAGATGGTAACAGCGCGAAGGCAGCAGACATTTCCGCGTCGCGCAACACATTTCCCGATTATTTTTCCTACGGAAACGAAGCGAGCAGCTCGGGGCTCGCGCCTCGCTTGACCATTATTCCGTATCAATCATCGTGTGTTTCGCAAAAATTTATCACGCCCATACCATCGACCCTACCGGCCTTTGTCGCGGCGTCGTTGCTCCAACTCGAGAGAACGAGAGAGAAAAATGGTACCCGCACTGCGAATTCACCGTCCTTAGGTATCCGCCGTGTCTTTCTCGTTCACGCGTTTATCGGCAGCTTTACGCGTGCGAAAGAACACGGAACTCGGAGCTCGAAATGCTCGCACGTTCATCGTCCCGATGCTACTGTTATTACGAATTAAGACGGACCATTTTTTTTCTGCGACTCGACAGTTTTTTCAAAAATTGTCTACTTTCTAGAAAAAAAATTTCAACGTTCTCTCGTGCATCGTTTTTGATTTTTCTTACGGTTAGTTTGGTTTCTATTTTCCTCGGCTATTTGGGAAGGATGGTTTGTCGGAAATTGGTCGTCGAACAACTCGTCCTCGGTGGGCACGCATCAGCCAATTAATCTCGCGGCACAGATTCGATCGAGGTTTAATTTTGCATCGGTGACCGTTTAATTACGGGGCGAAGTTTGTCGGAAAGCGGTAGTGTTATCGCAATTACGCCTGGGCGTACCGTACGCGCGCTGATACTAACGACGCGCGTTGGGGGAGGCTCTCTCGGCATAATCGCTTACATCGGCAGCAGCCTCGGTTCTCCGCACGGTCGAATCCCGTGGCAAGATGCTTATTCCGCGAAGGTCGGCTGCCCCGCGTTATCGGGTAAGAGAGCTCCAGGCTCGTGGATTCGAAACGAGAGATCAAGCCGTATCCGGAATTCGCCGCGAGCCGCGAGCCGCGAGCCGCGAGGAAACGACTGACGCGTTCGTACCCGCCCCCAGATTACGGAGGGTAAACATAATAATTGAAATCGCGATACGTTTCACCGAAACAGCAGCTCGGATCTTAATCTCCAAAGCTCTGTCTCGCTTCGATTTCCCCCTCAACTTTCGCCGATTCGTTTGTAGTTTTCCAGCCGAAAAACTTGCAAGCTTCCTTTCTCCCGCGTACCTCGCAAGTTTTTCGCACGCCGATCGCTTTCGAAACGGGGGAGCGAAATTTCCATCGCGAGGGCATCGCTCGAACAAAAATCCACCTTCGTTCGCGAGCCTTCCCGACGCGCCTCGGCAAACAAGGGCGAAAACTCCTCGATTATTCAGTCATCGCGCGTCCAAAAGCATTCGAATCCGCTTACACCGCCCAAAGCTTTTCAGCCGTGTCGCGTCGAGAGGCGATTGGAATTAGGCGATTTCTCTCTCTCTCTCTCTCTCTCTCTCTCTCGAAACACTCGCCTTGACGAACCATACCGACGAGAGCTTTTTTCCTAATCGTTGATCCATCCGAGTCAGCGAAGCGAACGGGAATTTTTTCGCGAGATCCGACCGCGTTAGAATTTCTCTGTCAAAGCAAACAGCAATAAAACATCATCTCGAAGGCTGCGCCGAGCGCAGGTACCCGCGTACATGCAAGCGCTGCAAGAACCAACGCGAGCTGCAATAAGCTCTAATATGATTTCGCAAACACGCGACTCACTCATTAAACGATTGTAACAAACACACCCCGTGGCTCCGGGGTTCATCATTTCGAAGTAGTGCTCCGCGTAGCTCGGCGAGAATTCGCGATCGAAGCGGCGAGGCAACAAAAAAGCTACCTACGCGAAGAAAAAGCTCGCGGGTGAAAAGGAAAATGTTCGGGGCAGGGGAAACGACGCGAGGCGGGAACGACGTACAAACGAAACGTGGATGGTGAAGGAGGAGCAGGAGTGATATAACCGGGATTAAAGTTGGAAAAACAAAATAAGGTGGCTACGATAGCGTTGATTGCGAGCTTCGCTTCCATTTCCCGCGCAGCAGCTCCGATACGAGTGGGAATGGAGAATCCACGGCGACGTCGAAACAGCATCGCCCCTTACTTTCCAACAACGGACCCGTTGTCTCCTCGCGCTCTTCGCCTTTCGTTCATCGACTTCGCGGAACGGGGCAAGAACTACTTCACGGGATCGAATGCAGCAGCTTTGCGATGAGTGCGAACGATGGAAGTGACGTATCTCGACGGAATGCAGCTCCATCGACTAGCGGGGTGGAAAAATACGAGGAAAAATACGAAGCAAGAAAAAATCGAAGAACAAACGACCAACAACTCGACTAGCAACAAAATGTGCAGAAATAACAATTCTTCCCAGCTATCTTAAGACAGTCCATCTGTACCGCGGTATTATACCTATTAGGGTGGTGAAAAAAAAATGTAATGCATTTCGTTGTCCTGTTCTTACTCTTCCAAATGTTCGTATTTGATGAGAAAAAAATCCTCACCAAAGAAGAGCACCGTAGCTCGACTCTAAGCGGTCGTCATTTTTATTTTGTTTCCTATTTATTTAACACGAGAGTTTTTATCGTGTTACATAAATTTAAATTACTCGTAATCATTTCAAATTTTTGCTAACAACCATTTTATATTCCTAAAGCTGACTTTTCAAGCTTTCCAAAACTGTTAACTAAATCATGGATATCATAATTGGGAGATTTTTTTTTTTAATTAATCTAATATCTATGCATAGACGCGTAAACATAACTGCACTGCGCCTACATTCGCGGTTGTAACGTACGACGGCAAAAGTGTCTTACACATATTTCGTCGTGGCTTTCATTTTCCACGTGTCCGGAGCGTAACGTGCAACTTATAGTTGGTTAGCTTGGGTAATTGTTAGTTCCGGTATCGTGAAAAAAAACATGGTGACGACGCGAAATCGTCGATCGATGCGACGAGACGCGACCGATCCGATCGTCGTGATGCACATTTTACTCTTTCGTTTTTCGATTCCACGAACGGCAGACGGAAGCTCGGCTGTCTCGTTGATATTAGACTGAGTCGGTTAAAAACCGACGAGGAATGATATATCTGACGCTTCATGGTGAATATTTCAATTCGGCGACTGACGGAAGAAACGACGACGATCAAGCGCTTCAGACAGTTGCCTGAAAGCACCTCGTTCGATATTTACATCGGGGATCGGTCGCCTGTCGTCGCGAGCCCATTTGAACGAAGATCCCAATAACTAATTCACCATTCCAACTGTCCCGCTGATTTCCGTTCCTTTATTTTCGTTCGTTTACTGCGAGCTTTTTGAATCGTTCGAACGATTTCGGCGATCAACGCGAACGGTCCGGCTCGATTGTTGAATTTCACCGACGTTAGCAGAAAACATTTTCGGGCGACGGAATTAAAAATGTCACGAAACACGTTGAAAATTTGTAAGTTATTTTTGTCTTCTTTTCGTTTGTATGACCGCGTCGCGCGAAGATGGAATATTGGAAACGAATTTGTATATAATATTGCGGGGAAAATAGTGGAGAAAATCCCGAAACTTCCCGGCTAGTATTCTGCTCCGTTGAACTTTAGTTGGGTAATTAATCGTAAATTATGAAATTATTCGCAACCTCTCGGCACCCGGAAAAACAAATCGCGAAGACTCGAGCTGAAACTGTTGAAAATTTCCATTTTATGAAAGATTCCCGACGAGGAGCCCTTCAGCCGCGGAAGCGTACATTTTTCATAATGACTTTTGGTCTGGAAGTTCTCGATGCTCGTTGGACTTCCGCCCGATGCGGAAGCCTCGACGATTCTCGAGTCTAATTGCCATTCGCTGCGCGAAGTTGATTCGACAAGGATTTTCGATACGACGGGAATTTATCTCTCTCTCTCTCTCTCTCTCTCATCGAAGCGGATCACAACGACGCGGGGATCGATCCGTGGACATCGGGTAATTTGGGAGGTCGAGGTTCATTTCGAGTGAAAAATCGTCGGTGTCGTTTCTCGGGAGCGATCGTCGCGATAACGTTGAATGATGTGGCGCGTGCGGGCGAGATTAAACGGCGGGTTGGTGTCGAGTGATTACGAAATGAATTATAACAGGTGCTCGCCACGCGTCTCACACGGCTTCGTGATAATTACGCGAGAATTCAGGATACGAATGGAGCCGCGCGCCACGGCAGATTCTTCAATCCTATAACCGACCTGACCGGAGTTGTACAATTTTCAACGAAAAATTAATACGTCAACTCGTCAAATTTAACTTTTCAATGGACATGTTTCGCATAAAAAATACTAATTTCGTGGTAAATGAATTTTTTTTCTCATTAATTCCAAGAATATTAATTCCATTGATAGAATTATGAAATTTCATGCTTCCAAGGTAGAATATTGTGTTACTTCGTGGGATAAGTTTGAAACGTCTTAAATAGCTTCAATTTAGCTTAGCATCCAAGACTCATTTTGAAAGCTTAGTTCTAGCTTGCTCTTAGTACGAATGACTTTTTCCCCTCGATTTTGAGATTCATTTTTATCTTGGATACACGGCTTAGAGCAGCCTTACAAGCAGTAAGATAAGTAATAATTTTCTAACAAACGTAAACTTTCGTTTATTATACCAAATTAGCAGTTCGGATTTCGACAAATCGAAGATTTAAAACCAATTATTTGGATGAATGTATTACCTTTATACATTTGCAAACGAGATTGAACGTAATAATCACCCATGTTTAACCTCAAATTTAATTTTTGCATACGCTTTCCGATGTTGTCTGTTATTTATGATATGCAATTAAGGCGAAATTAGTGAACCTGATAGACAGTTGTATTATGTATCGTTATCGAGGTGGGAAAACTTTTCATAGCGTGAAGATCCTCACTATGGAAGCTTCATTTTCTACCTTGTTATTAGCTAGCTCACCAATATGTATGCAAGCTAAATCTGTTAGCTTAATATTAGCGATTTCGAGCGTTACCAACCATGCTTGCACTTAGCTAGGTTAGTTAGCTAGTTTCAGGCTAAGCCTTACGGAACTAGCTTAATACAAGCCAATTTCATTGCTTACTTTCTACCTGGGCTTATGCATTATCAAATTTAATGCCTTATTTACAACCTGGAGCAGACGATCGAGGCGAAAACTCGATAGCCGAGGAAACGCGGCTGTGAAGTCGCTCCTCCCATTATTTCTACCCTTCGAATCCGAGGAATCGCGCAAATTGTTGGACGCGGTGGGAAGCATTGGAGAATCATGGAAGTTTTTCCGCGAAAGCTCGACGCTTTTTAGAGGATGTCGGCCGAATTGCGGGGAAATTACGTATCGTCGCTTCGAGACGCGGCTTCATCTCGCCGCGAAGATTGGCTCCCGCGGCATCTATTTCGACCCCGAGAATCAAGGTCGAATTCTTTTGTCGGCGCGTTCGATAACTTCGCGGCGAGACGGAGATCAGCCTCCGCGAGCTCATCGGAAATGAATTTGTGTCGGGGGACGGAAGAACTGGAATCGATAGCTCGACAATGCCGCAACGGTGCGTCGTGTCGGGTGTAGGGATTGGCTCCGAATTTGCCAAGCAAGGGACGAGCCTCGATCACTTTCGAAGCTGATCTACCGACTTTCAGAAAATGCCTCAGCTGCGCGACGCCGAGGAGCTTCGTTAGGGAAACAAAGCTCGACAACGAGCGTCTAACGCGTCATTTGTCAATCCTCGTCGAACGAACGGCAGGCGATCGGGAGACGCGAGAACAGATTACTCGTTCGATTCGCGTGATCCACGAAAGTTGGCGTAACGCCGACGAAAATATACGGATTATATTAATAGTACGCGATAGGATGGATCGAAACGTAATTGTAGTTTTTTTCCCGCTCTCGTCCTTTCAAGGGTTCGTACCTGTATGACGAACACAACGAAAGTTACCATTTCGATCGTGGACGTACGATGCGCATATTCGTTCGCCGAATCGATTTTCCCACGCCCGCGTCAACTTCTCCTTACCGTGGAAACGCCTTTTCCGAAAATAGCAATTTACCCGTCGTCACCGTCGCCGATACCAAGTATAACGTATCGCTGGCGAAAACTGACGCCAACGCGAACTCGAACCATATCGCTCTCACCTTTCGGTGGGATCCGCGGGCGAGGGTGCAAGTCGGCAGCCAGGCAACGCGTGCCCAGATCTATTGGGCTGTCGTCTGACCTTGAACCTCGACAGGGCAGACGACTTCCACCTCGAGGACGCGCTATTTAGGTATCGGTTAAATAAATTTTCTATTCCTTCTGTCGCCAACGAAAGCGGGGAAAATCCGGAATCGTGGAAAATTTCGCTTTGTTTTAATTTACTTCATATTTTCCAATGCACGTTCGCATCGCGATGCGATTATTACTCCGCATCCATAGAGTTTCCGCCTCGAGTTCATCTTCGCGTAAAAAAACGTCTATCTTGAATTATCTCTAGATTTCTTTCTCCTTCGTTTCATTCGAGCTGCGCAAAATAATATTACAACGATCGGTGAAACAACTATATATTTTAATACATTAAGTAGGTATATATATATATTTGTTTTTAATAAAAACTTCCCAAGATCTGCTTCGTGGAGGAACGAATTTCTGATAATAATTTTCAAAATAACGCAGCCCCGAAAATTCAGTTTCCATAAACTTTCCGTGGTATATAGTATATATTTCCAATTCGTTAAAACATTATTCAACATATAAGTACATAAATATTAGGGTGTGCGAAAAAACTCGTTTTTTTCTCGGTCTGTGCCCAGAATATCGTAGAATGTGTCTACACAAAACACCTGGCCAAAGAACAGCTCGAAATTTAAATTTGTAGAGATCCTCCATCGACCCTTAGGTTTTCCCATTCAAATAACACAGGAAAGTGGAGTTGTTGCATTATTTCCTCGTGCAAACTGTGAAATTTTTTTTTACACGAGGAAGTAATGTAAAAACGCCACTTTCCGGGGTAGGAAAACTTCAAGTTCGACGAAGGACCTCGACAAATTCAAATTTTGAGCTCTTCTTTGCTCGGATGTTTTGTGTAGCCGTACTCTACGATATTTTGGGCGGAGAGGGAGAAAAAGCTATCGATTTTTTTTAGCGCACCCCAATATACGTTTATATATATGCTTAGTTATATTCGTCAGTAATTTGTACATCTTTTTTCATTTTATAATCGATGTATAGCGCTACGTTTTGTTCGTGAACGACACGGCGTCGGAGGCAGTCGAGAGCGAGCAGAGTGGTCCACGGTTTTTGTGCCCGTATGTTGTATATCGTCGTGGCAAGGCAACAAGCCGATCGAAATTCCAGATCTAGATCTATTCGCGTACCTAGTTCGCGATACGCCGTCGTCAGGCGCGAAGCTTCGAGTAAATATAATTTTGGCACGGAGATAAAAAATCTCGAGTAAATATGCGCAGGAACTTGTTTACGAGCTACTCGGCGAGTCGTCAATGATGCGACTTCGACGGTGTATTCTTGGACGTTTTAAACGTGTACACTCGGTACATCGGGTTGTACTGCGCCGCGTCCTCGCCGACGTTCTCCGGATCGTCGCCGGTAGGATCGTCGCTATTCGGTTTCGATGATCGATAAACTTGGCTCGGTTTGTAGGCCAGTTTATCTGGAAGGAAGCGAACAACGAATGAACGAACTTTCGCAGCCTCCAAGCGCCTCCGCAACGACGCGGTCGTCGTCGTCGTCGCGGGAGATCGTACAAGAAGAGCACCCAGCTCCGCGCGGCGGAATACTCACGCGGATTGTTCTCCGTTCGCGAGTCGAGCTCCGATCCCGACTCCACCTCCGTGCTGTCGATTTCCTTCTCGTCGACGATCGGGAACTCCTCGAGCGGACTCTCGTAGTGGCGCAACGGTATCGAGCCGATGTACAACTTCATCCGCGTCTTCAAATTCTTCTGCACCATTCTGAGGTACCATTCGCTAGGCTCGACGCAAGCTTCGACCTTCAGGCTGTACGACACGTCGATTATCTTGCAAAAATTCATCCCCGTCGGCGGTAGCGCCGGAACCTCGAAGCTCGTCTCGTACGCGGCTCGCTCCTTGCTGACCGGGAGCTCGATTTCCGTGATAATCTCCTTGTGCGTTCGCGATTTACGATCGGCATGGTAGACGTTCACCTGGATCGAGGAATTACGATCAGCAATTACGACGAAATTCGCGAACGATGGGAGCAGCGCGGGTAACGCCGATGTAGGAGCATCGAGGAGAATAACGACAAGCCTGTCATTTTCGCGCTGATGGTTCGTCGATTAAAAAAAAATACGCGCGGTAATCGATGGATTATTCGATCGAGCGATAAGAAACGTAGATAAATCGACGCGTTGCCCGGGCGCAGGGTCAAAGCTCGCATCCGGCGTATATTAAATCATAAACGGTGTCCGTTACGCGACAAAGTTCGGACGACCGGAGAATTCGCGAGCCGAGGTTGACAATTTGGTGGAATTTCGTTAACCTAACTAACTTTGTCAACGCGCGGCGACATCAAAGTCGTAACGAGGCCGGGGGGGGGGGGGGGGGGGCAGCGAGCTTGTCGTCTCCCTACTTCGCGAACCCAGAGAGTCGACCTTTTCTCTGTCGCGAGTCGATCCGCTACGATGGTGGGCTACCAACGATCGCGAAATCGACTTTGCTTTATTTCATTTTCTGCATTCGGAAACGTTTCCCGAATCCGAAAGTGCGATCCTGCCCGGAATCGGAGCAAACACTCCTCCTCCTCCTCCTCGGATAGCATTTGTGACTCATCGCCGACCTTCTTGAAAATGATGCGCAGCTTCTTCACTTCGACGCTCGACGAGTTGTTGACGATCGCGTTGATGGGGACCGTTTGACCGGGGACGAAGCCTCGTACCGGAAGTGAAACGAGCATCGTCAACGGCTCCGTGTGACCGACGACTACCTTCGAGGTGCTCTCGCTGATGGGAAGCTGCGCGGGATCAGAGAAAAGAGGTGGTATCAGCTCTTCCTATCGCGCTGTCGCTGCTGATACGAAGGAAATATGCCCGTCTCACCGTGGCCAAGGGATCCTTGTTCAGGTCCAGAACTGGAGCGACCGTGAAGCACGTCGTGTCGGTAACAGGCGACATTCTGATCAGCTCGAGGCTCGCCGTGATCGTGTACCTCACTCGGCCGTAACGCCCTTCGAAGCTGCAAGGTATGCTCTCCGCCAGATCCACGGCAAAGGGAAAGACGTTGGCGCCTACCGACACGCTCTTCTCGGATTGCCCATCTTGAGGAGAGAGAAATACGAAAAAACAACAAAATTCTCTCACCGTCAACTCTTCGAGAACACAATGGGTCATTTTGACCCCGTCATCGGCCAGGCACTTGGAAGAAAGCGGGAATGAAAATCAACAAAGTTACAACTTCGTTCCCAAAGCTGCATTCTGTTCAGAAAAAAATACTTCTAATGCTTGAAGAGTATGCCAACAATATTCAAATTAATTCGTTCAACTTGATTAAAAATAGCCTATTTTTTTTTTTTTTTTTTGAGTGAAAAGGTTCGGCAGTTCCGAAGTTATAGACGGTCAAAAAGCGAACAGGGTCAAATTGACCCAGAGTATAGGAGATGTTTGAAAAAATAGACGTTTGCCAAGATGCGAAATAAATGTTGACTACGCTGCGGGGTCTCGAGGAGGTTGCAAAGTTACGCGCTGGTTCGAATGTGTTTTCTGCGGCGATGACGAATCGTCGGACCGGCGAACGTTGTTCGAGAGAATTAAACTTGGTGAAAGACGAGAAGTTTGGTTAATTGTTATGCTACCACGTCGGACGTTCGCCTCGCATCGAGCGTAGCTTTGGAACCTTGTCGAGTACAACTTTTTTATCGTTGCGATTGGTGGTATCGACGATAGCGACGCGTCGTTGTTCGCTCACCGCCGAAAAGGTAACGTTCGTCGAAAACGTACGACTCCTCGTTCGAATATCTACGTCGGAATCCTGCCGAGCGATCGGTGAAAAACACTTGTCCTTCTCCCTTGCACGTCAAGCGGAGTCCTGGAATCGAGAATATTTCGGCGAGAATTGTAGAATCGATAGCTGCGAGCGACTTGAAAAGTCCTCGACCGACGTGACATCGTCGCATCGCGGAATATTTCACCGTCCGCGCGATAATCGAGGAATAATACGGAATAAGCGAGCAGATTCGGTGGGGAGAGAGAGAGAGAAAATGGTCGGACTTACCCGTGAAGGACTTCTCCTCGACGACGTTGAGATGCACTTTTCCGGTGACTCGATTCCCGGGGTAGAACACTCCGTGGGGATGATCGAGGACGATCTTCATGTCCGATATACCGACGGCCTGGGCGAGCTGTAGCCATTCCGACGTACGTTGATCCATGAGGAATGATCGAGGTGCGGATTTCGGATCACTACGCGCGACCTTGGAAGTTGCGTCGTCGACGTTGATTTTCTACGAGTCCTCGCGGAATACGAAGACGAAGGGGCGGAGGACGGACCAGCGGTGTGCGGCACTCTTCCGCATTTGTCTACGACGCCGCAGGGAACTACTAGTCCAGGACTTTGTTGTCAACATTCCAAAATTGCTGCTCCCACGAGCTACGAGGGACGCGCGCGAAGGGCGCAGGCGTCGCGACGCTCGCCAATATCGGCCCGCCAGAACGTCGCCGCCGATTCATCGCTGCTCGCTCGCTCGCGCCCTCTCTCTCTCTCTCTCTCCTCTTTTTCGTCGGCGTTCGTCGTCTCCTCCGTGCGATTTTTAACGACTCGTCGTCGCCAAGTTAATCACCTGGGTCCTTCAGCTCCGCGGACTCGGAATCAAATCCGCGACGGACACGGGGAGGCGTCGTTGCCGAGAAGAGAAAGAAGAAGGAAAAATGAGAGAGAGAGAAAACCGCGGACGTCGCTCGGCTCTGATTCGGAAAATTGTAAAAACTCGGGAGGAGATTGTTTCCGGGGAAAAGTGTTTCGATGGGAAATACGCTTATGAGGCGACGAGCGCGATGATTCAAACGATGGAAATGTACACGCGCGTGTTTGTCAATGGGAAATGAGATTTTTTTCCCAACGGGAAATGAGGTTTCTCGGGTGGGAAATGGATTTTTCTTCGCGGAAGATCTCGACGTGGCGAGGCGGTAGATTTACAGAGGGACGAACCCGATGCGCTCTCTTTCTCCCGAACGAACGAACGATCAACGTTGCTTGATCAAGGTCGAATTATAATTGGGGTTGGGTAAACGGCAAGCGATCTGATTAAACATCGCCCCTTTCGCGTGGGCGTCGGAAACGGGCGAGGAGTCGAGACGAGTAGCCGGGCTGCTTTCGCTAACCGAATGACGTTGGCAAATTAATTATAACTCGTATCCTTCCCGTCGGAATTATACGGAACTAGCCGTACATGCCGGCAGTTTCATCCGTTCGCTCGCTTTGGACGGCTCTTCGTCAACGCGGCGTGACTTCGCGTTTCGCATACGTGCACGGAACGCGAACGGATTAGGCGATGCTCGTTAGTCGCAGCGAAATTATGATTAGCAGTCGACGTCGGCGCGGCGAACAAAAATGAAACGTCGCAGCTTCCCGTAATAAGCGGAATATTTCCAGCACCGAGCTCGATTCGCGGCTCGCGAAGAGAAAAATACACGCGACATCGGACTCGGCTAACCCGCTCTAACTTACTTCTCGGTACTCGCCGATTCGATATTTCGACCTAACGCGATAGATCCGAGTGTCAGCCATTTATATTCGGCGGAGTCTCGTCAAATCAACGACCACAAAAATCGACCAGTTTTATAGAAAGAGAATACGAATCAGGCTCATTGGACGTTGAGAATCTGCTTTCAGATGCACTGGATTCAGGATGCTTCCTTGTATAGTCTACACGGAGAGAAAAAAATAGTAATAAAAAAACTAGCCTCATTTTATGTAAAATCGTAAATAATGCTACGTTGAATAGGACTCGTTATCATTCTCCTACTAACGGTTACCACGTTACATGGTAATTATTCGCGTAATTATTCGGTAATTAGCGAAGGATCAGGAGTTTGCCGATGTAGTATTCGGCACGATAATTTTGTCTTACCATGTAGCTAGAGTACACGCACGAAGTGCTTTTATTCGTGCGAGGGACTACGATCGAATCGCGAAATCTTGAGACGAAATTCGTCGGGGAGTCGGAGGTCGAATGATTTTTCCGCGCGTCGATATCGCCAAATTATTCTAATTAGCGATACGTAGCCCGAGGGAAACTACGGACCAGCCGTGACCCCGAGTCCTGATATTCCTGCTTCGCCCACCGGTGGCTCGCAACAAGAAACTCTTGCTCGTTGTTTTGCTCGCCGCAGCGTTGTGTCCGTCGGCTTTAGCTTTTCGCTGCGCTCCCCTTGCGGAGCCCCGTAAATCAACGGTGTCTCGGCTTCTCTTTCTCCCATCGTTACGTCGCACACCCACGCAACGGCGCGTCGATGAGCCGTCGGAAAAATGCCGAGGGTTGCCCTCGCCAGGACGCCGCGAATCAACCGATGAAATATTTATACACCCGAATCTGGACAAAAAATATTGAACAAAATCTCGTTCCTTAAAAACCGTCGAGAGTCTTCCCTTACCGATTCGCATGCGCGCCTCGGCGTCGTCGACACGTTCAGCTTCGCCAACGAAAAAAAAAAAAGAAACAATTTGATTTACATCGTTGATTTACAGTACTGGCAGGTCGAGGAGAATTACGTCGTTGCGTTGTGGTGCGTCAAGCTCGTAAGTAGCCGTAACAACTCCACTCGCGAGCCGCGTACCTGGCGCGACGCACGCGAACAGAGGGCAGACGCGGGCACGCCTTCGGCCTACCGCGCGATACGTATGCACGGCACGGGCATCCAGGTACCTGCTCGCTATCGAGTTGAACGGGGCAATATCTGGAATAGGTAGGTACTCCTATTCTCTGCGGTGCTATCGTAGAAGGAGATGCGCGCCCGCGCGTCCGCGTTATTGTATCGCGGACAGGCTGCACAGCTGGCCGAGAACCACGATTAGATACCGCATTGTCTTTGTCGAACGATCCTGTACGTCCTTCTGAATCGGTATGCGTAGCCCCGTTTCATCGGGAACTCGGATTACTGCAATTATTCGAACATCCAAGCCCCGCGAGCCTCGATTGTCCGCGCGTTCGTTCGCCAGTTGCCAGTTGGTGGCCACCGCGAGAATCTGCAATCACGAATCGACGTTGCCTAAAGGCAGCTCGAAGGCATTCCCATCGAAGCGTCGAGGAACAAAGCGACCGAATGAAAAGCCTACGAAATTACCGGCTCGACGGTCGAACGTCCCTTTGTTTTTTTTGTTTTTTTTTCTTTCGTGCCGATCAGGGAAAACGTAGGACGGAAATCCGCGCGCGCGACGCTCGAGAGCGACGCTGTTTCGCGAAACTGTTCTCAGCTTTGACTCGCGAAGTCGTTGACCTGATTACCTTCGTCGGTCCATCTGATTCCCGCGAATACAGCGCGGCGGCTACGCAACGAGATAACAAACGACGCGAAAACTACCCTTGTCTCCGTAGGCAAATAGCAGAACGTTGTTGTTCGTTGGAATGAACTTTGGCAAAACGCTCGAAACTTTCCTCGTATACGTTGCGGCGCGACGGTTAATGAATATTTAGGGATGTACTTGCCGTCATTTTATGGTATACGCGCTAATATACCCGCGAGACGTAATCCGTATCTATTCCCATTATACCATTCCCGTGTTCGTCGTCTAAAAACTTCTTTCCAGCTTTGCCAACGAGCAACAACGCCCATCGACCGCGATCGCAGCTAATTCTACTCCATCAATTTTGTTAATCTCTTTTTTATCATCAGATTCGTTAAAACTCGTAAAATTTACGACGACCCGTGCAACATCGGCAAAAACGTTGTATCATAATTATCGCTCGGCGTTTCGCTCGACGCGTAGAAATTTCGATAAAATCAGCGAGCGAAGACTGACGGAAAACGTCGTTTGAAATTGTAAACGAAAAATCCGCTCCCTTGTTTTATAGGCTAATCGGTTAGAAGCTGACGATTCGGCGGTCGGCAGGATTCTTGCGGAATGCGCGATAATTTGAGCAAAAACGAAAGGGATCCTCGAAGTAAAGCGCAGACAGGTCTGAAATATAAAACTTTTATTTCTATAAATATTATCACAAGGGCTACTCGAAGATTGAAAGTCCTTTCGATATACGCCGACGAGTACGTGTAAATATCATCGAAGAGGCACAGCAGGTTTTATCACAGCGTAAAAATATCGAACTCACGGGACGGAGACGTGATCTCGCGCGTAGGCAACGGAGTCGTAATGCTATTCGGTGAATTCGAAGCAAACATATGTGCTGGGCGAAGTTTCGAAAGTGCACACGCGCGCGTACGTACGTGCATCTGGTTAACGCGCGGCTGCGAAACAATAGAGAAACTGCAATAAACCGTGGCAGTTCTATTCCCCAGTGCCAAGAACTCGACACTTACCCGATTCTAGGTGTATACAGATGTAACTCCTTTCCGTGACTTTCCGTGAGCTCGGGTTGCGAAATACATGCGAATAAAATTACGTACATTGTAAAACGCGTAGACCTAGTTACAAAATAGTTTTTGGCATGGAGTAATACTTATTCGATTAAAGCTGTCTGAGATACCAGTATTGGGGTGTTTTTCGGTCTTTTGATAGTACCTTTGTAAGATTTGTGCTAATTATTGTAAATATCTTGACGCGATGTTCGTAGTTTGGATCTTCGTGTGTAAATCTAACGGGGTAAAATTTAATCGGAGCGACAGGAACGTTGGATGTGGCGGAGGGAGATTCGAAAGCTGTCGAAATCGATGTCACCGAGGTACTCGCTTATCGCATCTGCGTTCGCGCGTCCCTCGATTGTAACTACCACGTCATTTTCAGCGTTCCTCGTCGAATTTTTTCGTCGCGTTCGCGAAGTCTCGATGGAATTCGCCACCGTCGTCGTCCGCGTTTCCGCGACTAGGGACCGCGACGATGACGCCGAGCACGAAGAAGTCCAAGACGTTGAACAGGAGGACGCCGATGTCGAGGATCTCACCGACGAGTGCAACGATCTCGCGATCTTCCTGTCCCCCGACGAAATTATTTTGTATTTGGTGGTCACAATTTTCCAGGAACGTTGTTTCTCGGGGTGAACGGATTCCGCGTGCACGTAGTACTCGCCCTTCGTTGCATACGTCGATCCTGGAGACAAACGATCTGGCAGGTAAAATCTGTCCGCGTTGTAGCCGCGAAATGGCACTCGCTCGCTCGTCAACGTCGAGCAAACTTGATCGCGAAGACTTACCGCAACACTTGATGAATCTTCGAACGTTGTGAATGCGTTCCTCGTGACGAATAACGTTGTACGGTCTTTCGCTCGTGTAACCGCAAACGCGACAGGATCGGTTCTCCCTCGACTTCCTCTTGTTTTTCTTCGTGCTAAAAAACAAGTGACCGAAAGGTAAATCCGAAACCGATTCGCTACCAGAAGTCAGGAACCATAAATTGCATACGCGAGTCAGCAAACGTATTAGCAAAAATTTCCGTCATCGTGTAAGACGAGCAAATTTTTGTGTAGAATATATTTATTGTCTTAACATTTTACCGTGTTGAATAGCGTTGTTCTCCCAGTCCAATTTTCAACAACCAAAAATGTTACTTGATACTAAAGTAACGCTTTTTAAATCTTCCTTTATCACTACGCGCCGAGTGTGTGGAAATAACACTGATTTTGTGTAAAAAAAAACTCGTCAACACAAATTTTCGTGTTAAATGTAACGGAAATTTTAGTGCTGTGCAAAAGATAGCCAAAAACTCGTAAAATCGGCAGGAATTCCTCGTCTCGCGGCACAGTTTTCCTGTATTTCTTCGCAGTAACGACAAGGGAGAGAAACACGAAACGCAGTAACGGCGGAAGGCAAACATTAGTCACGTTATCTTGAAATCTTAAAAACGTCGTCATTCGAGCAGAAAAAAAATTGGAGGTAACGCGTTTCCACGGTGAAATTTCGGAAAATTCGCTTGAAATCTTCAGCTGTACTTACGTCTTCGCGGCCACCATTGTTCTTTGCGAATTGTGCGGAACTTGCTCGCGTTGTCTTGATCCTCGATCGGCAAGGAGAATGGATCGACGCTTTTTGAGACAAAGTAAGGGAAGTCTTTCAGTTTTTATGGAAATATGACTATTTCAATTGCGCGAGGGCGCTGATACGTGGCAGAGATCCGCTCGACCGATCGATGCGGCAATTCTTTTCGTACTGAGGAAGGGCTAGAAAATCGGCAGGCGGGGGAAGCGTCGGTCTTCGGCGACGAGCTTCGAATCGGTCAAAACAACGAAGGAAAGCCGAACAGAACTCGTGGGAGGATATACGCGACAGTTGCCGAGCGAGGAGTAAACCTATGTTTACCATTCGTGAAATCGAGTACGCGATCGTCAACTCGGTAACTCGCCGTCGGCCCTCTTCACTCGTACGAATACGCCGTATCGATAACTTGGGGAATCTAGATACGGCGATAAATCAGACGACAAAGAGAGGAGCCGATTTCGTCTTCGCGCGTCTTGTATCGCTCGACGCGGTCTCGAATTCCTCGTGGCACGTGGACCTGCGATGAAAAACAAATAAAAAGAAAAAAATACACAGCATTTATTACGATCGTCTCTGATTACTCTACAAATACAATTACTTCGCGACCTGAAAAAACCGTGGCATTTTCCATGCTTACGCCTCGCGGCGTAAGCATGGTATCGGAGAGATGGGTACACTCGTCCGCCATTTGGACTCCTACGGAGCAAAGCAAACAACTGCGAATCCTGCCAAGAGCTGCAAACAACGGTAACATCGGTAAATAAAGCTTACATTTTTCAAAACAAACCGAACGAACATGAATAAAAATGCGCGATAGCGTTTTCTTTCATTTGACAACACTCTGGAAAAGTAATATTCACACTTTTAAGTTCAAAGTTTTAATTAAAGCGGTGTCCCCATTTCGCACAATGGACTCTTCGTCATTTGCGAAATAATGATGGCGACGTAGATTTAAGCAGATTTTCATTAGTTCCCGTTACGTTCCCACTTTGCTCCGTTATTAAAATCAATATTCTATAAATTCTGATCGCTGTACGCGTTTTACGATTGAAACATCTACATTTCACTTTTGAAGCCATTGCGAAATTGTTTCTTAAGGTCACGCCAACGATTGTCTTATACTTTCAGTACAAATCTTCCGTCGAGATCGTTTTTGACCGTGATTTCGTTTGCCCGCGGTTGGTGCTCGAGTGAAAATGGCGGCCGACATCTTTAGTGCTCTGGTATCGCGAGCGGGTGACGAGAACCACCCGCTGTATGAAAATGTGCCGACAGGATTCACGCGCGTAGGTAGCGAGTAATTAAATTGCACGTGCGTCAAGCAGCGCGCTCACCGCGCGTGGCTGCGGCTGAGGGCCGGTTGATGGGCGCTGGGCGACGTTTCGGCTTTTTTCTTCGTCCTACGACGTTTTTTACCTAGCCACGGGATTTTAATTAAAATTCTCTTCCGCGCGGCGGGTGAAAAAATTGCCAAAGCGAAAAAGCGAACGCGTCGCGGATGTATTACTCTTCATTTCGCGTTATCTTTTACCCTCTCCGTAGCTCGTTCTCGATACCAACGGCAACGGTCGAGCGAAATATCGCGATGTATGCGTTATGGTTATTCTAGTGTCGCGAGATTAGCGCGTGCTACGTGATCGGACAGAAAACAGTTATTACGAGCAGCTGGGACGTTGTCGGTTTCACCTACGATTCCGTCACCTCGCCGCCACGTTCACCAATTTCTGCAATATCGGTCGACATCTGGAAAAAAAAGAACAAAAACTGAACCCGAAACACGCTGCAAATTCTAGTGTTCTAATTTAAGACGGTGTTGCAATTATATTCTACGCAATACGTCCGTGCAACATATATATCTTTATATAAACATTTTATAAAACGTCTATATGCAATACGATTATCTGCAAAAACATTTCCATTGATTGCAATCTTATAGTAAAAGAAGATATTACAAAATTGTCTTCGTAAATGAATATTTTCAACTTTGAAAAAAAATGTTTAGTTATTTAAAACGGCCAGGACGTTTTTTCCAGTAATACCTTCTAGATATTTTAAAATAAAACATTCCGATACATGAAATTAGTTTGAAAACGCTTATCAAAACGCTGATATACCGACACTATTCTTCGACTAAAACCTCTAAATACATATTTTAAGATAAAACGTGGGCACGTTTCAAATTAAAACACTCAGATTTCGAAAGTTAACGCTGGTCTTCGTGTTAAATTTGACGGGCGATTTTTTGCCGCGTAGGTGAAATTTTCGATAAAATCGCAATGTCTCCTCCGCCGCCGTTTCTCCGATCGCGAATCGTCGCTCCGCTACCCGGCGGTTTCTCCCCATTATTTCCACCCTTTCGTCCGTCCAGGGAGACGAAATTGAACTTTTTAACGTCGCTCTTTCGCTCATAGCGACGATGTCACGCGCGAGCTGTCATAAAAGTGAAACGGGACGTTGAAATTCTCGCGCATCTTCGTAAAATACGTGCACGTCTATTCTTCGCCGCGTGACGTTGGTACGCGTAATAAAAAAGTTGAGCGCTTCCAACTTTTCCAACTTAACTTTTAATTATTCATCCGTTATAATTGATAGTGTCGAGAGCGATACCGAGACGCGGCGGAATTCGCGAGCGAATCTTCGAATTTTCATACTTCCTAGGTTTGTTACGCGTCCGTTTCGGCGAGGCGAGTCCGAAAAAACGGCAATTTCGCTGTCGCGTTGCGATTCGTCGATCCGTTTTTCGCCGCGGGTGAGAACTGTCGCATCGGCGAAACGCGAAGCTGGGAAAACGGAAATGGGAGAAAGTATGTTCGAACGGAATCTTCATTTTGTATAATACTAAGTCGGGACGCTTTCGTCGTCGGATAAAGCGCGGGCGGAAAAGCGAGCGAAGAAAAACGACGAAGATTTCCGCGTTAATTAAATATATATGTATATATAGCTCGCTCGGGACTGATTTATTCGCATCGATTTCCTGGGAATTCCGCGAGACAATTTCAGCACCGAGTCGCGGATCGGGATACCTTGTCGCGACAGGCGGAGAAACGACGGAACGTCTCGATGATCCGTAGAGGAGTCGAGAATCTATAAGCTCGGCTCGCGAACAAACAACACCGAGTAGGTAAAATAGGGGATATCCGCGCGTTATTTTCCATTCCCCTCGCGTCGTTAATTTCCTTTCTCGTTTTATTCCCCGGCGAGATTCGACGCATAGGAAGAACGAAAAAGTCTCTTAAACGTTGTAATCTGTCACCAGCTAGCCTCGAGTAAAGTTTCCTCTTAAATATTCATTTATGTTAAACCTCGGCGTACACACGCTTGTCTCGCCGTCTCACCGGTGCGCGCCGCGCCGACAACGCTTTCCGATTCTCATTTTCATATACGCGGGATTTTCCGAAACCGGAGAACCCCTTCGGACCAACGTCGACGTTTCTCGATTACCCTCGCAATTTGTTGCCGGGCGTCGCGAACGGTCGGCTCATCCGATCGGCTCGCTCATTCCGCCGGGGAAAACCACACCGAAGCAATTGCGCGGATGTCTTCGAAACGTTGGCAAGCAATACCGAACGGAACTACCAAGCACTACCAACGCCCTGGGCGAAATTCACACGGCACTCCCCAGCAATTTATTCTCGTTCTGATTAAAAACGTTTAAATGTAATTACGTTATTTTTCGTGTCATTTTTGTTCGTCAATTAAATGAAAAATCATTAACAAACGTAATAAGAATTTCCTGCGTAAAGATTTCAACTCGTTTTTTTTCGATATCTTTAGTGAAACATTTTATCCTGATATTTATGACACCGGTAAGTCAGTCGAAGTTAGTGATTTAATATTTATCATTCGAGTTGTATAACTTAATAGCCGTGATTTTAATTTTATCTTCTTATTTTTTATAAGCGCCATATTAAAACTTAACATTTTTTCAATGCAACCACTTCATTACTTTTTAACTTTAAAGTTTTACTTATTTCGGGCATGGTTGGTTCACTTCTGTTTTTACTGCTTAAATTATTGAAATCGTTTGCTAATTTGTCAAAACAGAAAGAGATAGATTCTAATAGAACACATTAGAAAATCATTAGGTAAAATGATTTTTACCCAAACATTTTTCTTTTATACTTAAATTGCGAATGATGGATTCGATGAAGTGTTTTTTTGGTGTTGTGAATTCGGGGCAGCGCTAATCCTTTTTACTATTAATAGCTGAGGGAAAATTTAAATGTTCAACTTTTGTTAAGATTACGCGCGTTGTTATATTGGCTGAAATTTAGACGGTACGAAATGCGAGACCAATGAGGTTTCACTTCGAAATCATCTGTTATCGAAGTCCCGTCTACTTCGTGTCTATGTTTGACGAACTGTCCGCGAGAAGATCTATACTCTGCTCGCTGATATAATATTCGCGAAACTTCACGTCCCGTTGAATCGCGAACTCGGAGATGCGGCGTCTTGGAAACGCATCGGGAACGATTGAAACTCGTGAGTTTCGCGCGACTAAACTTTTCGAGTATTGTTCAGTAAATTCCGAGATCGTCAATCCTTACATAAATTACAATTCTCGCTCAACGCCAATTATTCGATGCTCGAAGTAGTACGCGATGTTGTTCGTAGCGTACGAAAAATGGAGAACGATGGCTTTCAACTGATTCGACGTGGCCAACTTCGCAAACTCATCGACAAATCGTTGATCCTTCTATAAATTGTAGCTTTGCTCTCACCCCCTGCCTCTCGCGTACTTAAAATTATTCGTGACGGTGTCCAGCAACGTAGAAAGAATCTATACCAACGACGTTACGATAAAGGCTTTATCAATCTGTACAGCAGAACGCACATTTCACGTAGGAAATCACGTAGGCTTTTACCCCCTTCCTTCCCGAGTTACGGTGACGCCGAGATTTTTTGAATCCTCCGCTCCTCTGTGTGAGCCTTGAGTAACGAATTAATGGCCCCTAACTCAACACTCGCGCCAAGCAGCAATAATTCCAAATTTCCAATCTTTCCGCGTTGGCTCGATTCCATTCTACGTAAAATCCGTCAGCTTCGCGCGAGAAAAGTTTCGACGAACGATTAAAATTCATTCGATCCCTTCGAAAGGCCCGAAGCTTTGCCAGGTAAAAATCTTCCTCCGACGACGTTGGTAGCCAGAATCGAGTTGGAAATTTCGTCCCCGGAGGAAAAACCTAACGTTGGTGCGGGAAAAAATGCGCACCGGCGGACGTTGTACGTCACGCTTCCTCGCGCCTGTACACATTCGTATACACGTGAATCGTAGCTGTGTATCTATATATCATTTTTTCAACTCGCGCAACAGATTGCGACGAGCCGTTTGATTTCCCAAGCGAATAGGTGGCGGTAATGCCAACGATACGCCTCCCACGCGCGCCCTGTATACAGATTTATCGCTTATGCGGCTAATCCGTGCTTCTACCTACAAATAGTCGCGGGTTACGCGCGCCCACGCCCGCCTGTAGCGTAACTTTACCGCGGCACACGACGATCGGATCCCGTAACTTCGGGACACTTCGGGATAACGTTTCGACGACGAAATTTATGTCTCCATCGAAACGACGGATAAATTTAAAAATGACTCGTTACAACAAATTGCCATTATACGCCGGTCGATCGTCGTATTCGGGGTGGATTTCCTCGCGCGGTCGAATCGTTTCGCGAGTTATAAGGAATAATTACAGGGCGGAAAGTTACTCCCGGAACTTTTTGTTCCCGTTCCCTGTTTTTTCCTCGTCTTTTTCCCCACGCTCTCGGCGCGGCCGCGTCCTCGGATTAAAAGTTCCCCGTCGAATTTACAAATTCCTTCGGGTTGGCTTGGTCTACGCTGCTCGTTTCAACGGGGCGATCTGGTTACCGCAAGGACATTAGTCCCTGCTCGCAACCGATCCCGCTCGTCCTCGCTAAATGAGAATTTAAATCTGCGATCCCGTCGAGCGTAATGGCTCAATTTCTTCCGTCGTGATTGCATGCGCACACCATCGCGAACGAACCACCCGTGTATGGAAAACACGGAGGCGCGAGTCGTCGATCCGACATTTTTTTTTTCATTCTCGCTACGCGGAAAAGCTGATATCCGGACGGAAAAAAAAACGTTGACGAGGCCGGTAAAAAATATGATTCGTTTCACCGGAACCTCCGAGAATTTCTCATCGATTCGTTTGCCACAACCGTCCGGGGTTTGTTGAACGAGACTACTAACCTTTACGACCCTAGCTAGTTGTAGGAACTCGTTTAACTGGCCAAAGACCAACATTTTCTAGACAGCACAGCCTATCGAAGGAACGAGGTTTCATATTTCGACAAAAATAGACTCGCCATTTGAAAAAATGTATAAAATCGATTCTTATTATCGACTTGTTGCCTACTACGCCGGCTATTGATTTTCTATCCAGTTAATATTTTCCAGGCATTTTCGTTCATTCCAGTGGAAGTTTTTTCATCTATACTGTAAATTTCCAATCATAGGGCTCTAAAACTGCATGTATTTCTATTTCTCTACGACTTTCATGGCGCGTAAGTATGGGAACTTTTGGGTCTCAAGAATCAACTCTGCGGTGATTGTTTAGAGAATTTCATGCCTTACAGAAATATGCCTGGATAATTTTTTTATCTCAAACGGTTCAAAAGTTATAGCATTGTAAGTGGAAAATTTCAAATGGCCACCGATACCTTTTGAAATTGAGTTAAAAATTGTTCCCAACGGGAGAATTTTTGTCTCGGTGAACAGGTCGTTTTAAGACCATAAATTCAAATCAAATCAAATAAAGTGATTTGAGCCCGTTCAGCGAATGTTATTTATTGGGAAAATGCGATAAAACGTCGGAAAATATCTCCGATCTCGCGTTCAATTAACTAATTCGAGTCAGGAGGCGGAAAAACGGTCGGCGAATCGCCTCGTCAATTTCGCAAACGTAACGTGTACCGCGTGCCGCGTGCACGTGTAATTCCATTCGATATCATAATAATCGTAATTGAAGCCCCTCGACCGACGTCGATTCATTGTCGTCGATCATTGCTACGCCACGGGTGGATTGGAAATAATGCAATGATACCGTTACGCGTTGCCGCGTGTATCTAATGCGCCGATTATCATACCGCTGCGTGTTTTATCTCGCGCATTAACGAGAGGCCGTTTGCAAAGGACGCGTTTCGTGAGATAAAAGTAACAAGAAACGATCGGCGATTATTCATCGTGGAATTCAATACGCGCTCGGTGAAACCAACGTTATCGCATGCGACCAATCCCAATCGGAAAAAAAGATGAAAAAAACAGAGGTGAAGAAACCGAGTCATCGATTTCCGTCGAATATTTCCAACAGCAGCTGATATTTGTCGGCCGTTGAAATTTCCACCGTTACAAATATCAATACCTATTCGGGAAACGAACTCCGCGTATGTATTTCGATATTCATTGTTTATCTGATTTACGAAAAGAGATATGAATTCCATTGCGAATATGCGATAGAATTGGAGGGGGGAAAAAACACGAGGATTCGAAGCTAACGAGCACCGGGAGAATCATTGTAGTAACGCCAGCTTTTCGCATTTTTCGACGCGATACTGGTTCAATTACAACATCGCATAGAGGTACAACAGAATATTGATTTCCTCGAATTTTCGTGGTATTTTTCACGCACAGTCAAAGCCGAGTACCTAAAGATCGACACGTGAAATTTTCACACGAATGCTTTCATATGTACATTTATTTCGCCTTCCCGGGAGAAATTTCATTCATTTATTATCCGCTAATCTTCAATGGGTACCATTTGCAAGGAGTTTATGATGCATTCTCGAAAATATCTATGTCGTAGCCGATTCGTATTCCTACAACGTCCGAAGTACTGAGATTAAATATTTCAAGTGGGAATACTTCATGCCGTGTTTATCAATTCATGCTTTGACGCGAGAGTAATAGGACACCGATTTACAGACGCAAAGTAACGCCTGAATCGTATATACCTCGCGTTGATCTGCCTCCCTTTAACCTAAATATCTCATCGAGAGCTCGCGCATCACGTAAACACTGTCGAGATTTCTACGCTCGCATTGATCGACGTGACGTGCTCTTCGATAGTTTCGTCATGGAAGCTTGAAAAATCACTCGTTTCAGAAATATATAACTCTCACTTCCAGGCTATAGAAGTTTGATTGGGAATTCCTCGCGTCATAATAAATGAATTCGGACCTCAGTATGCTTCCGCGCGGCGCGCTGTATCGCACCAAGGTTGCACCCGTCACCACCCTCCTCGTCGGTCATTGGACCGGAGCCTCTGATTAGTCTGCTATAAATATGGGTCCGGCCGCGCCTCCCCCTCATTACGACGCGGACCGCGGAGCAGGTGACATCGAGAGGAGATAAAAAAAAAACGGACGGCTTCGCGGCCGCGTTTCCCTTTCGAAACAATCTCAACTGTGCATATTCATGCAATCTCAATCTCAACTGAGCACATTCATGCAATCTCGATCTCGACTGTGCACATTTCTGCAATATCAATCTCAACTGTGCATATTTATGTAATATCAATATCAACTGTGCATTTTCATGCAATCTCAATCTCAACTGAGCACATTCATGCAATCTCGATCTCGACTGTGCACATTTCTGCAATATCAATCTCAACTGTACACATTTCTGCAACATCAATCTCAACTGTGCATATTTATGCAATATCAATCTCAACTGTACATATTTCTGCAACATCAATCTCAACTGTGCATATTTATGCAATATCAATCTCAACTGTGCATTTTCATGCAATCTCAATCTCAACTTTGCACATTCATGCAATCTCAATCTCAATTGTCACGATACTCCTCGCGACGATCAGGGATAACCACAAAGACGTTCCCAATTCAACCCTTCTGTCCTCTTCCGATCACGATACAGTTAATGCATTCCTAACCAGCTCGTTCACCGAATCGTTTCGATAAGCTGTCATATTTTTCGAAGGTTCGTCAACGATGCAAGTTCATAATCGTCGATATAGGAGGAGAAGAGACGAGAGGGCAGCTCGCCGACGAGACTGCGACGAGCACCAAGGAAAATAAAACCAATGGAACGAAATAAAACCGAAGAAAAGTGAGCTTTCAAAGGGAAGGAACGAGCCGAGGCGCGATCAGCACAGACGACTGACCGCGCGCATGCGCGGTACCTCGGACACACGAAGAGGACGCGTCGCCTCTCGCTCCATCGCCCGCCGTTCGGCTGGTTTCTCGCTCGCTCGCGCGTCGTGGGCAGCCGAACTGATCCGAACGACGACGAGTACAAGCGTAGCGCCACAGCGAGTGCGACAGTCGACGCTCGACAGTCGTGGCGTCGCTTGAGCCGAGTGACGTTCGGCAGCATTCGTGGTCAGTATACCGTGATCGCGCGTAAAAGGTAGAAAAACAATCGCGCCGCGGTAGTGTTGTGTTATTTATTCTCGGAAGTTGTCGCGAGTGGTCGTTTACGATGTGAATTCTTGCGCGTTAGAAAACAAGCTCGTACGTATAATATCGAGAATCGTACTCGCCACGCGACGACGATATACCTAAAATATACATGTACATGTTCTCATTGTGGTACAGTGATTGTGAATGAACGGAATCTCCTGTCTACCCTCTCCTGACCCACTCCTCCTCTTCTATGGCTTGGAAGCTTCCAGAGACTGTCCGATGCGATTTTGTACCACGGGCGCATTGAGGTTAGTACGTCTCTGTGCTATAAATACGTATTCTAATATCGCACGAAATGTGACACGCCGAAAACATTGTCGAGTCATTTGTCCCCGGAACAAAGCTTCGCGCAGCTTTTATCTCGCTCGCCTACCACGTTTCATCGCACATCTCCGATGCGATCGTCTCCAAGGGAGGTTATCCCGCGATTTTCCGCTAGATACCTTTTCTCCATTTTCTATCACACGTCGAACCGCGCGACACGATCAAACAGGTTCGAACTCGTTTATCCGACTCTTGACGTCGACTCGAGTCACGAAATCCATGAATCAACTTTCAAGCGTCAAATTTCGTCGCAATATTCAAAATTACTCCGCGTTTTTCAGAACTTCGGCGATATTTTCGAAAAACCGTCCGTTATCGAGTCATTTTTTTCATACTAATTGTAAAATACGATTCAAATTGGTCAAAACTTGTCGATGCTCGCACGATGATGGTCGTGTATTGGTAAAAGAACACGGGATCTTGATGTCTGGGAATATTCTTCGGCGAATGCGGAAACTAACGGAAATTGTGGAATGCGAGGCACAGAGATGCGTAGTCGTGTTTTGAAACGATTATACGAGGGTCAGTATATACAGAGCTGGGCTCTCTTTGTGTTTATTTTTTCCCTTTGTGCCCTTCGTCCTCTATTAGGCGTTCGGCCGGACGACTCCCTGGCAACGAAGAGAATTCTCTGTCTTATCTCCAAAATATATTTCGTCGTGAGAATGACGACAGCATACGAAGATACGCGAATCGCTCTCGGTAAGCTGTCGGATGAAAAACGCTCCGCGAATACAAATAAGTTCGTTTTTTCCAAGATACTCGTGGATTTCTACCACCGCGATAACATTCAGAGGTAAATTTCATCGCGTCGCCCTTTCCGTCAAACGATTCGTCGACGATGACAGTCGAACGTGCGCCGCGCCAAGGCATTTCACAACATACTCACGTATCCTATCGTCACGTGTGAAATGTTCGGATCGGAATAAAATTCCTTAAACGTCTCGATCTTCCATAGTCTTACTTCCTTGCGCATTTTCTTTTTTTTTTATATCTCATTTCAATTTCGAACCATCTTCAAATCGTTCAATTTTTCTTCCATTCGTCCCCGAATGCTCGTTTAATTTTCGCTTATTACGCGAACTGAGAATAGCAGGGGAATATTTGTCGAGATGTTCTCTCTCGCTGCGGCTACATTTTTCCGTTTTGTTTCACTCGCGTCGTATCCATCACGACGGATGCGCGTCGCGCGAGACAATCTCGCCAACTTGTTCCGAAACGTCAGGTTACGGCTCGAGCCACGATTCAACTATTTCTCCCACGTCTACGCGGGGATTGCTTACCTTTGGATTATTTATTTCCGTCGTTTCCCCAAATCCATCCTTTCAGCTTTTTCATCCCGATACCTTCGCGCACGATTTCGTCGGGACAACGTAATTGCATCGGCGCTAGGGAAGCGGCTGATCGTGAGATTTTCGAATTCGATCGATCGAGAATCGGTTAAATCAGTTCGTTCGAATGCAATGAAAAAAATATATGTATTTCTCGAAGCGGTACAATTGACGGGAGGAAGAACGACGACGAGATAATTCGCTCGTCAATCGGTCGGCAACACGTGGAGATAACGACTCGTCGCTACATTGGCAGGCGCAAGATATAATATCACGGTTCATCGTCACAAAGCGTTATCTCGCACCGTTCCGTTGTCGCAATTTTTTAATTGGGTTAGTCGCGTGGGAGATTGCGGCATCCGGGCGTAATTCTCGCGTATCGTGGGCAGCGAGTGTTTGAACGCGGGTTCACTCTCTCTATCTCTCTCTCTCTCTATATATATATAGATATATATGTGCATATGCTGTACGTACGCGACAAAGGAAATGTGTAGCCAATTTAAAAAAAGAGAATGCTTCGTTAAAGCGCAATTATTTTCTCTAAAAATCGTCAACTTTACTGCTAATGAACGACATTTCACGCAAATGAATTCTTAGTGGTGTGAAATGGTAGCTCGTTGGGATCCACGTTATCGACGAGAGTATGAGAATTAGAACGCGCCGCGCGTTTTATGCCGTATTTAGCTTCTATTTGCGAGATACGAGATCGCGACGAATATACCGACACTCGCTGTACCGGATATGTACGAGTGGCACACGTTTCACCGAGCGTTATCATCTCTCCGCCCCTTCTCTTCAAACATCGATCGATGCCTATCTCTGATTTTGCTGCTCTGCAAACACCATACACGGAAGCGCGTGTACGCACACGTTACCGGCTAGCCGCGCATATATTTCATTTACATTCGTCTACTTTTATTTTGCAACATTGTTCCCGTCTTCTTTCTAGTTTCTCCCAATTTGCTCGCTGCTCTTCCGTTCCTTTTCGTTTTTTTACCCGGTGAGAATACTGAGTCTCAATTTCGCGTTGACCTTTACAAAATCGACGCTATCTCTCGGTGCCGTGTTGTTTGGGGGGGGAAAAGAAATAGAGGTGTCGTGGGACCTCTGGTTGGAACGAAGTTCCCTTACCTATATATTAACTACTATAGCAAAAGCGTGCTCACCGTTGAAATCTTACACATTTTTTAGCCTAGCTACCATTCGCCAAGGGTCTAGAGTCTAACGTACCACAAGGAACTTGGTTCCAAAAATGATACCAATTTTTCGAAATTGAAATTCCATCATTTTCAGGGACTATACCCGCGAGAAACTTTAATTCCGTCCGCGAATATTTGCTGAAACCGATTGCTTGTCCTCAGCGAAGGTGACTCTGTATACGGTCCCTTGAACGCTGGAATGTTTTTTTCCTCCTCGTCTCATCCACTCGCGAGTCCCGAACCTGCGCGGCGTCGGGGAAAGAAGTTCTCCTTGGAGTCCTGGAAACTTTACCGCGCCTCTGGGAGCAGAATGGTAAAGGGACCTTGCCCTCGTGACGGTCGATGCGGTTCGTGGTCAAACATGCGGTCAAACCGGTTGTCCGGCTTTTTCTGGTCTTGCTCCGTGGTTCCCGAAGGTTCCTTCCACCGGTTTACCCCCCCCTGTGTCGGTGGTCCTTCGCAGATTCATGGCGACCGTGATCCCAGTATTGGATGTTCCGGGCGAAACTTTGCTCGCATCTCTCGGATAATCGTCGTCGATAACGATACGCGGACGCGTTATTACTTCATTCGTCTCTCGAGGAAAATTCCAGCCACCCATGGAATTCGCGCGCGTGCGATACGATACCCTGTGAAAATGAAGTCTCCGCGGTCCCATATTAGTTACGAGCTACCCGAACTAGTCTATTCGCCACGTTACGCTAGACGAACCTCTACGAGCATCGTCGATTGAAAAACTATTTCGACTCCATCGAAGGACTACGCGGTAGGATTTCCAACGGCATTCCCGAACGAATCGTTTGCCAAAATTCTCCGCATGTTTTTCTAAACTCGCGGAAGACTACTGATACTGGGTCGCGTTGTCGAGAGGTAATTCCGGCGTGGCAATGCTTCAAAGTTCATTTACTCGCAAATTGATCATCGCCGCGTGTTCCCAGCTCTACGCCCATGCGGATCCCCCGCCTCGAAACGGCAGCACGCGACCGAAACTCCGAATTCTCGTAGGTTTGCGCCAGGTTAGCCTCGTCCGTGACCGGAAGCGACGATAATTTCACTTACTTAACGTCAGAAACCGTTTTTTCCCGTCCAACTCGACGTTTCGCCGCTTTCACTTCAATCGATCACAGCCAATTTCTTATCTCCTCGACGCTACCTCGGCGAATCGATCGCGAAAACAAACCAAAAACGAAAAATACCAAGTATCATCGAGCAAAAAGCTGTACTTTCCTCGGTCAACGAGAAGAGACAATAGCAATACTGCGAATTAGTTCTTGAAACTAATCAGCGTACATCGTAATGAACTTGACTCGCGTTACGCAAACGCGATTAGTATTCCGCGTATTCGCATACATACGATAAGGCGATGAACTCTAAACGCTTCAGCCGAATCAAAGTTTACAAATAACATGGAAAGTAATAATAAAAATATGTTTTACTCTGCCGTAATAGCGAGACATTATCCGACGCGTTCGTTTCGCTTTTTCCTAGACGAAGGTTCAAAAGTGACGACCGTCAACTTTTTCACCCGCGATATATCAAAATGAACTGCGAGGCCAGATTTTCGCTACCTCAACAGCGGGAAAGAAGTATTCGATATATCAGGTTCTATATTAGGTGTACAGAGTGCAGAATTTAACGCGACCACCCAAAATATCTCCGTTGTCTTCGAAGTTACGAAAAAAATGTGAGAGGGTCATTTGATTGATTTCAAAGGGCTAATACAGTGCTGAAAATTTCATTTTTGTCCAGATCAAACTGTGACCTTTACAGAAATGAATTTTTCACCGCTGTGTTAGTCCTTCGAAACCAAGTAAATTACCTCTGGACATCTTTTTCGTAACTCTGAAGGCAACGGAGATATTTGGGGTGGTCGCGTTGATTTGCTGTAAAATGTCTAACGAAACGTCTCGGTATTCCGCATCGAGCGAGAAACAAAGTGTAGTCCTTGGTGGAAAGAGATTGGTCATTCGTATCGGTTTTTCGAAACGTGACTCGGCTACAACTATCCCCAGCTGAAGTTCGAGACGGAAAGCGATCAGTCCGCGTAACCTTCAAGAAAGTTTTACCGATGAATACCTTCGTTGTTGTCGTCGCTCTCCGTTCTTTGAATCGTGAAATTTAACCGCTTTGAAATTATCGAAATGGTTTGGAAAGAATTCTCGTGAGCTGCGTATCGGGTTCGACGACTTTCGACGTTCTATGCGAGCGAAAGAACGTTTCCACTGTGCGAACGCGATACGGGGAACCGCAGCTGGTTCACGGTTGCAACAATTATTCGCGTTCCACTACTAATCGAAACTCCTACTCGATGCACTCGCCGTCAGCCCGTCGTAACTTCTGTGACTTTAGGGACACGTCGTCGTTGTCCTTGTCCGATTTGCTTGCGAAAGTCGAGTATTTTTCCCGTTGACCGACCCGCAGCCACAATATCCTCCCTCGTCCGTCGATGTGCGAGTCCTACAAATGCGTTATCACTATCGCGTTTCATTCCTCCGAACGCGCGGAATCGACTCTCGTATATTCGAATACAAATGAAACGCGCTCCAGTTTCTCTCGAAACTGAGTAGCGAGTTCCAGCAGTACTTACCTTGAGGGCCAAATTAGTCGGCCCGTTTTGAACATCATGAATATTTAGTATGAAGAATGCAAGTAAAGAGAAAAGCCTGACATTAAGCGGGGAACAAATCGAGTAGACGTGCGTAACACGCGAACAGAGTAAATTGCAGGGAGAAAAAGAATAATGGAGGAAAAAAGGTAGGAACGAACTGTGGGAGACAAAAGGAGAAGATTTATTATAGGGAGAGCGAGGGAACGTCGTTGCAAATAGAAAATAAGGATAATAAGACCGTTAGGTGTTGCATCAATCAAACGTTGGGTGCGCGATTTCCCATCTCTCTCTCTCTCTCTGCATGCTCACTCGCCGTCCTTCGCGGGTTTCTCTGTCTCCTGTTCGCTCGCTGCCCTCACCTGTTCAAATATCGATCAAACGTGCCTCTTCATCGTTCGGCTAACCCACCTGCGACGCGAACGTTGACGACGGGAGAGGGCGAAAGAGAGAGAGAGAGAGAGAGAGAGAGAGAGAGGAACGATTCGCGGGTAGCCTTCGCGCGACGGAGGGATAATCGATCGATGGCGACACGCGAGTTCCGCTCCCCCTGCAATTTTTATCTTCTTCGTTTCCATTCCAGATCGTTTCTTATCATCCACGCGAACGCGAAACTCGGAAAAACGGATGATATATGTTTCTTTCCAACCGATAGAATATTTCTCTTATCGTAGGAACGAGGAAAACAAAATATAAGCGTATACCCTTTTTTTCCTCGCTATGTTTTTCTTCGGATGGCGCTTAGACTCGCAATCATCGTTGGCGGTGGTAACTCGACGCCGGAGTATTAAGAATGGGTGAAAATTCATCGAATTTTCTATGTTACGTTTGAGCTCTTGTAACTCGTCGATGGCATATCTTGAAGATATGAGCAAGGCATGATTTTGTAGAGAATTCGACGCTCTACAAAAAAGGTCTCTTGTCATTTTTTGATAAAACTAGCCGTTGGAATGATATCTCACTCCAAAGTTGAGAATAGGTGAAAATTCATCGAATTTTCTATGTTACGTTTGATCTCCTGTATCTCGTCGATGGCATATCTTGAAGATATGAGCAAGGCATGATTTTGTAGAGAATTCGACGCTCTACAAAAAAGGTCTCTTGTCATTTTTTGATAAAACTAGCCGTTGGAATGATATCTCACTCCAAAGTTGAGAATAGGTGAAAATTCATCGAATTTTCTATGTTACGTTTGAGCTCTTGTAACTCGTCGATGGCATATCTGAAAGATATGAGGAAGGCATGTTTCTGTAGAGAATTCGACGCTCTACAAAAAAGGTCTCTTGTCATTTTTTGATAAAACTAGCCGTTGGAATGATATCTCACTCCAAAGTTGAGAATAGGTGAAAATTCATCGAATTTTCTATGTTACGTTTGATCTCCTGTATCTCGTCGATGGCATATCTTGAAGATATGAGCAAGGCATGTTTTTGTAGAGAATTCGACGCTCTACAAAAAAGGTCTCTTGTCATTTTTTGATAAAACTAGCCGTTGGAATGATATCTCACTCCAAAGTTGAGAATAGGTGAAAATTCATCGAATTTTCTATGTTACGTTTGAGCTCTTGTAACTCGTCGATGGCATATCTGAAAGATATGAGGAAGGCATGTTTCTGTAGAGAATTCGACGCTCTACAAAAAAGGTCTCTTGTCATTTTTTGATAAAACTAGCCGTTGGAATGATATCTCACTCCAAAGTTGAGAATAGGTGAAAATTCATCGAATTTTCTATGTTACGTTTGATCTCCTGTATCTCGTCGATGGCATATCTTGAAGATATGAGCGAGGCATGATTTTGTAGAGAATTCGACGCTCTACAAAAAAGGTCTCTTGTCATTTTTTGATAAAACTAGCCGTTGGAATGATATCTCACTCCAAAGTTGAGAATAGGTGAAAATTCATCGAATTTTCTATGTTACGTTTGAGCTCTTGTAACTCGTCGATGGCATATCTGAAAGATATGAGGAAGGCATGTTTCTGTAGAGAATTCGACGCTCTACAAAAAAGGTCTCTTGTCATTTTTTGATAAAACTAGCCGTTGGAATGATATCTCACTCCAAAGTTGAGAATAGGTGAAAATTCATCGAATTTTCTATGTTACGTTTGATCTCCTGTATCTCGTCGATGGCATATCTTGAAGATATGAGCAAGGCATGTTTTTGTAGAGAATTCGACGCTCTACAAAAAAGGTCTCTTGTCATTTTTTGATAAAACTAGCCGTTGGAATGATATCTCACTCCAAAGTTGAGAATAGGTGAAAATTCATCGAATTTTCTATGTTACGTTTGAGCTCTTGTAACTCGTCGATGGCATATCTGAAAGATATAAGGAAGGCATGTTTTTGTAGAGAATTCGACGCTCTACAAAAAAGGTCTCTTGTCATTTTTTGATAAAACTAGCCGTTGGAATGATATCTCACTCCAAAGTTGAGAATAGGTGAAAATTCATCGAATTTTCTATGTTACGTTTGAGCTCTTGTAACTCGTCGATGGCATATCTGAAAGATATAAGGAAGGCATGTTTTTGTAGAGAATTCGACGCTCTACAAAAAAGGTCTCTTGTCATTTTTTGATAAAACTAGCCGTTGGAATGATATCTCACTCCAAAGTTGAGAATAGGTGAAAATTCATCGAATTTTCTATGTTACGTTTGAGCTCTTGTAACTCGTCGATGGCATATCTGAAAGATATAAGGAAGGCATGTTTTTGTAGAGAATTCGACGCTCTACAAAAAAGGTCTCTTGTCATTTTTTGATAAAACTAGCCGTTGGAATGATATCTCACTCCAAAGTTGAGAATAGGTGAAAATTCATCGAATTTTCTATGTTACGTTTGAGCTCTTGTAACTCGTCGATGGCATATCTGAAAGATATAAGGAAGGCATGTTTTTGTAGAGAATTCGACGCTCTACAAAAAAGGTCTCTTGTCATTTTTTGATAAAACTAGCCGTTGGAATGATATCTCACTCCAAAGTTGAGAATAGGTGAAAATTCATCGAATTTTCTATGTTACGTTTGAGCTCTTGTAACTCGTCGATGGCATATCTGAAAGATATAAGGAAGGCATGTTTTTGTAGAGAATTCGACGCTCTACAAAAAAGGTCTCTTGTCATTTTTTGATAAAACTAGCCGTTGGAATGATATCTCACTCCAAAGTTGAGAATAGGTGAAAATTCATCGAATTTTCTATGTTACGTTTGAGCTCTTGTAACTCGTCGATGGCATATCTGAAAGATATAAGGAAGGCATGTTTTTGTAGAGAATTCGACGCTCTACAAAAAAGGTCTCTTGTCATTTTTTGATAAAACTAGCCGTTGGAATGATATCTCACTCCAAAGTTGAGAATAGGTGAAAATTCATCGAATTTTCTATGTTACGTTTGAGCTCTTGTAACTCGTCGATGGCATATCTGAAAGATATAAGGAAGGCATGTTTTTGTAGAGAATTCGACGCTCTACAAAAAAGGTCTCTTGTCATTTTTTGATAAAACTAGCCGTTGGAATGATATCTCACTCCAAAGTTGAGAATAGGTGAAAATTCATCGAATTTTCTATGTTACGTTTGAGCTCTTGTAACTCGTCGATGGCATATCTGAAAGATATGAGGAAGGCATGTTTCTGTAGAGAATTCGACGCTCTACAAAAAAGGTCTCTTGTCATTTTTTGATAAAACTAGCCGTTGGAATGATATCTCACTCCAAAGTTGAGAATAGGTGAAAATTCATCGAATTTTCTATGTTACGTTTGATCTCCTGTATCTCGTCGATGGCATATCTTGAAGATATGAGCAAGGCATGATTTTGTAGAGAATTCGACGCTCTACAAAAAAGGTCTCTTGCCTTTTTTCGATAAATCTAGCTGTTTGAATGATATTTTACTCCAAAGTTAACCCGGGTCGAATGGCGCGTTTATCTGTCCGAGATGAGAGGACGACGTCGGTTCCGAAATGGTGTCAGATTTCTGCGTTGAGTCGCGCACAGGAGTCTGCGAGACTTGTTGTTTCGCTGTTGCCCGAGTCGAGTAGTTAGAACTATAAAATCATTTTTGTCGTATTTTTTCATAAAACAAACCTCAGAAAAGTCCAAGCACGTAAATTCCATTCTATTGACTATCTTTTTCTAAATTTCCAAAAAACGATGCTCGCTTCGGTTTTGCTGTTAAATGCTTTCAAGGTCTTACCCGGGTCGCTAACGAGGTCCAAAAAATTCCCTAGAAAACGGTCGTTTTTGCACAAAATGTATTGGAAATAACTCGATCCTGGGGATATCTCGACATCGTTGTTTCCGCCCCTTCACCGGAGCGCGTGAAATTTCTCGCAGCGTCGATTAATCACGACGCACGCCCACCGGACCACGTGGCTCTGAAGTGCAGCGTATCTCGATCGCGTCGGACTCTCTGGTCTCGTAGCGAAACGTGATAGGAAAAACTGTGGGATTTCCAACGAAGAATAATCAGCAGCGAATCCGCGGGCGTCGCTACGCTTTATTGGGAGACGAATCGTGGTCGGGCGCGCAATTATCGCGTCGGTGGTAGACAGACTTAGCATCGAGATGCGCGCGGCAGCGGACACGCTCCTGGTCGTTCGGCAATAATTTCCCGAGCGAACGAATCTCGTCGGCATCGCGTCCCGGGACGGAATTTCGAATGGGCAAGATAGACGCGCCAGTCCGCAATTTATTCCGTCGTCCTCGACCGTTCGCACTCACCGCCGCGCGTCCACCTGACACTGACGTTCGTAGAAAGGTCGTCGCTTCTTGCGCGCGACAATTTTCCTATCACGCGATCATCGCATGACGAGAAACGATCTCGATAATTTGCCGTTGCCATCCACTCGCACGTTTCCGAAGAGGAATTCGTCTGGTATCGAACGGTTCGCGACGATACACCTTTATAAAGATGACGAACCCAACTTAAAAATATCGAATTAGATTAAGTGCAATTTAGGCGCGCAAACGACTTTCCAACAATTGACACGAAAAAGGTTCGCCAGGATTTAACAGCCTTGCCGTCCGTCCTATAAACGTAGATATTTTCTACTATTTTACAGCTCGTGTCTGCTATCTGATAGCTGTATAAAAAAAATATTCTTTCTTACAAGGTTTTTGGAAGCACGCAATTAGCACTTGAATGTATGTATGGGAAAAAAGAAAATATCTACTTCTATACGACGTATTGCCAGGCTGTAAAATCCTGCCAAAGCTTTCTCTTTTTGTCGATTGCACCTAAAAAGTACCTACCTAATTTTGGCATAACTCAAGTTCGATATTTTTAAGTTGGATTTTGCATCTTTTTAGGTGTTAATACGATCGCGATCGAAATAACGCCGAGGAGAGTGAAACGGAAGCAACTCGAAATCTGGTAGTAAAATTCTGTCGAAATAATCTCATATTTCGAAATAACGAAGTGAAACGAGATCGAATTAAATTTTCTGCGACCCGAGGAATCCCATGAAATTTCGTGAAATTCAATCACGTTCAATTCTATGAAATTTCGGCCGACCAATTTCAACTAATTTGGATCAACCCGGTCGAGTAGCGTGATATAATTTCGCGACAATAAGATGATAATTAATTCAATCGAACGGGAATCAGATCACGAAATTGCCGTTGCATATTTATTTCGATGTAATATAAATAACATAGTAGATTTTCTAGATGCTTCCGTGACTGTATTATATCGAGTAAAAAAAGAAAGATTAGCAAGTTGCGAGTTACAAGAAATTTGCTCGACGACTACTCTCGTTGAAGTTTGTTAGGCGACTAAGATAGAGACGCGTCGCTGGAAAAAAATTCCCTCCAAGTTTATTCCTTAAACTATATCCATTGTCCCGAAGAACCGCAGACGACAACCCACGTTGCCTACGATAGAGAACATCCGCGCGGCGAAATATATTTATTCCTGAATTATGCTATTGCGACGATAACAGTCACGATTGCAAAACTAACGTACAAAATATACCACAGCTAAAATTCAACAGTGATATCGCCGATGCACCCGCGAACGGCGGGAAGTTGTTGGCCAGACGCGCGAATTGTGACGGAGACAAAAACTTGAGCTTTCGTTCGAGCGGAGTCTCGAGCACCAAAAAAGTTGGGTCGAGCGTGTTCGTCGCGTTCGGTGCATCGGTGCAGCGCGTATTTACGTAGAGTCACCAGAAATACGATGCGAAACGTTCCATTCGTATTGGCCTCGCGCCAACCTCCCTCTCGTCGCCTCTCGACGTGTAAGATCCGGCGGAGAGCCCTCGCGTGCCTTTACTTCTATTCGGCGTGTCCAACCAACGATATACTTAGGAAACCCCGCGCCGTCGATTCTCGAGAGTTTGTCCGCGTATCAGTTTCCAGTATCGTCGAACTCGCGTCTTCTCCTCCTCCTCCTCCTCCTCGACTCCTCCATGGAAAACGGAGCAAACGAGTTTACACGCGAGAAAGGTAGTACCGAAGAAAAAGGATTTGCATGTCGCGAGTCTCCGTCTCCGGGTTATCGTTGCATCGCGCTCGAGTCTCCCTCGTAGTTTTGAGCCGCGGCGAGGCGAGGCGAGGGAGAAAAGTACTCGAGAATATCGAGTGAAACGACACGTCTGATACGTGTTTTCTCCTTCCCCGAGCTGTTTGATGACCATCCTTTTTACCGAACGCGTTTCCTTCCATTTCCTCCATTCTCCCGCTGCTCTATTTGTTCGCTACGAAAACACGTCGCTTATTCCTCGACAGCTTCGAGCGCGGGAATCGCGTGGTCGGAAAGCAGACTCGGTTTTCTCCCGAACAGATATTTTCGTCAACTTTCATCCCGACGTTCCAAAACTCGTGGAGAACTCGAGGAATTTCTTCGCGATTTCTCACGCCACTTCCTTCCACGTTTCCAGTCTCATACCTCGTTCGTTTCAAATACCTATACCATTTTTTTTTTATTCCCCCATTCTCCCGATTGCATCTCTCATCTGCCCTGCCTCGTTCCTCTTTTTCCTCCAATTCTCCTCGTGCAGTTTTCTTTATCGTGCGAAACGATTCCCTTCATTGCTTTCCTGCAAATACTCGGATTTATCTCGTTACGAATCCGCTATTTTTCGTGTATGGGGAAAATTGCCTGGAATTAACGAGTAGCGCGTCGAGAAAAACACCGTCACTCGTGTGAAATAATCGCGTGGGTATACCTAAAGAACGAGCTTTGAACAGTTGATGTTTAGCTAACGTTTTCCAGCCGCATACCGCTCGTTCGATAAAATTCTTATCGGCCTTTGTACTTGTTTACCGCATTTATTTTCCGCTATGGTGACGAACGCCGATGCAATTCAAACATTTACCCGCGTCTTACGTGCTCACGCGAACGCACGATTACAATTATTCGAACGAGAAATTTTTTCGCACTCGGTTAGTAGTTTCGTTGTTTCCTTTACAATTTTTCCATCGCGCCTCGGTCGAGCAGTGTAGCCTGTACAGCGACAGCGCTGGCATTCTCATACGGCTTCGCCGCGACAAACTTGATCGAAGACTCGTTTAGCGAGCGCAGTTTTCGAAGGAATCGGAGAGCTTGAATTTTTTTTTCGTTTTTTCGCGCGTGCAATGTTCACGGGTCGACGCATCTGTCCTAACGTACGCGACTCGTTGCGCCGCGACAACGTTCGATCGTCGTGTCACGGACGATAGATCCGCGACGTCGGGTCATCGAGTCGTCCCCGTTCGGACGATCCGAGATCCCTCGGGCATGACGAGGGTGGCGAGACGACGCGACGCGACGCGATTAACCCGACGTCTGTCCATCCATCACTTCCATCCCACGCGAAAGACGCGACGCATCTCGCAAATTTCTGACCAATCTCGAGAATCTTCTCGGTATAAAACCGAATCGCAGATGAATTAATACTCGTCGTTTCTCTCTCTTCGATTTCAAATTTTCATTCATTTTTGAACTTTAAAAGCAGGATCCCCGATGGACGTGAGATTGGAAAATTGTAAAACGAGGCTACCTGCAAAATGCGGACGATAATAACATTCGTTATACGATCGTTACGCTCATCTGGATAATCACGACCTCGAACTAATTTCGTATCGATTGAATGGAAAGACGCGGATCGCTGCACCTTTCACGACACGTTTGGTATCCGCGGACGCGTTGAAACGCATATGGAAATACTTGTTACGGACCGCGTATCGCACACTCCGTACGCGTATCTCGCAATCATCCTTTACGGCATTCGATTCGCGTATCGTTGCCCCGACACCGATCGCGATACATTTACATATATCCAAAGATGGACTCTCGTTTTGAGAAACCATCGATTCGCCGTGAAACCATCGATCCGCCGTGAAACCATCGATCCTAAAGAAAAAACGCATGGGAGATGAAAGTTGCCTTACATCGAGATCTCCAAGTTTTGTTCGAACCGTATTCCCGAAAAATCGATCGTTCTCGAAATAATCGTAAAAACAGGTTAATCACAAAAAAATATCATCGCTCTCGCCGAACAAACTCTGTTCCTTCCACAGAACAAACTGCACTGGAAAGTTGCGTGTAACGAGCATAGATTAAACTATATTTCCGTGAAATTCCCAGCTGAAAAAAATAAATTATTCAGAACGATGCGATTCGCGTTAAAAAGTCGTGTTTCTCGGTAACAATCTGTCTGGTAACAGTCCGTCGGGATCTACAATTTTTGAAGATTCTTACCATTGTTCGAACGCTTGTTCCCTGAAGTCGTTAGTTTCCCAGGCGATCGTAACGGGTTTTTCCAATTAGTTTTTGTATAATAGTGTTTTTCACCGAGCTACGGCTCCAGCGTACACGCGTGTTCGCGCATATGCAATTAATTCGGCGGCAGACAAGGTCGATTGAAAAGGTAGCGCGAGCCACGATGAATTACGAGCACTTCGTCGCCTATTTTTCCGCGCCTGTAAAACAACGACACAGTTCGATGATAGGTTCGGTCCGAATAAAAATTTTGTAGCGTCAAGTTGCCTTTTCTTGTATACATTCTATAAATATAGAACGCGTGTTTTTTTTTTTAATCCGTGATCCCCTTCGAAAGCACCAGTCTCGTGGACCAGATTTATTATAATCTTCAAAAGAATAAACGTACTACTTTTGGGACTAATTTTGTGATACTCGTCGATACGGAGTATGGATAGTTGGCGAATCGTTTCATCCGCCCGATCACCGTGATCCAATGGTCCGCGGCCGTTGCCAGCGAAATCTCTCTCGCTCGCCGGCCGATAGCAGCAACACAGCACACGCGGAGCGTCGGACGGATATTCGAGTGACACGCTTCTCCGCGGTTTCCGGCCTTCGTTTCGCGTTTTCTAGGGCGACGAGAAGCAGCGGGTAGAGCAGCGACGCGTTTATCCGGTCTTCGGACTTGTCCATGCGTCGATGGTAATTAACGGCGGGTTAACGACATCATCCTCGAATGGTATTTTCTAGCCGATTCGCGTCACCTGACCCGCGAGAAAATACCATCTTCTTGGATTTCTCCAGGTGCGGAGCGAAATTTCGCGGAAGAATCGAAAGAAACGGGAATACGAGAAAACAGAGTCGTTCGCGGACGGCGCGATGAATTTTTTACGACTCGACGAGCTCGGCGCGCGATTAATCAAACGATACGAGTGAGAAGAGGGGGAGAGAGAGAGAGGGAGCTGTTCCAACGAGCTCGAACGTCGCGTGGCTCGTTGGAAATAGAGTATTTTTACGTGTTTTCAAGACGACGCGTTCCTCGCGCATTCTCGTCACGCGAGGGAATCGACGACCGATGATTGACAAACGAGAAACGATTTTACCTACGCAACGTTCTCTTTTTCCCCGTTTCTTCGGACCGCGTCCGCGCGAACGCGACGTTTTACGAAAATGCCGTGATCCGCTTCCCTTTCGGATTCACTTCGATGCGAGAGATAGAGTTGCACCGAGCGGCGCGGCGCGGCGACCTTCGCCCGTCGTTTACGATGACAATTAAATACTCCACTCTCGTCGATCACAGTCGTCGTTGCCGTTGTCACTCGATACTTTGATCCCCCGATGAAATCATCGCGTTTCATCGTCGGAGCCGTGTGATTAGATTGAAATTCGAGAACGCGGCTGCGTGGCATCGCTTTTCTTTCATTACGCACCGAAGTACCTCTTGTTGTCGACCTAATTGCCGTTGAATTATCATCTCGCCGTGCAGAGCTGCGCGAATCGCGCCGCACGTCCCCGGCGAATCTCCCTCGACGCGTTTCGAAATACACTCGAGGACGGGAAATACCGGGACATCGCGGGCCAGAGTTCGGGAATACTCGCGGATACGCGGGTCACGTAGGCTCGGTGCGCGTTTTTGCTTTTTCGCGATGGCCGAAACAGCCGTCCAATTTGCCGAGCGATGTGGCTCCATCCGCTCAGGCAAACTCTTCCAATTATTCGGGAGAACATTATCCCTCGTATCGGATACCTTCGTATCGATTTTCCTCGAGCACTCCTCCCCCCCGTCTCCGGCAAGTAGGTATTACGTAACTCTGTTGCCGAGATACATCCAAACGATACGCGTCGACACCGGCTAAATTACTCCGCGGCTTTCTCGTCCCCGTCCTCGCTCCCTCCCTCTCTCTCTCTCTCTCTCTCTCTCTCTCTCTCTCTCTATCATCTTCGTCGTTCGACCCGCATCTCCGATCTTGACGCGATATCGAGAACACGAAACCGACCTCCGTTCATTAATCATTTCGCGACACTCCGTCGTTCGCATATCGCGCGGTTGACGAGTTCGCCGCATCGCTATCGTAGAACGACGAATCCTCCGATAGCTTCTCTCCTAGCTTTTCCAGAATCGCCCCGTAGCTTCCTGCGCGCATATTTCCGATCCCCTCGAGCAGCGAGTAGACGCTGAACAATTTTCCGTCATCGTGCAAAGTGTACACGTTCTTGCGTACAATATTTAACGCTGCAGCGCGTCCATTAGTGTTTTTCTCACAGTCCACTTCTCAACACGCAAACTGTTATTTCATACTGCCGAAGTAACATTTTTTAACTACGTTTGAGAGCCACGATCGGAAACACAAATGCATTACATCGTCATTAAACGAATATCTCTCTAAATACGACATACGAGTATTCTAATTTATTATTATCACGAACTCGTTTCTAGTATGAAGTACCTAAAATACGAGAAATCTATTCACCTCTACTCAATTTCTTAAGTTGAAATTTACAATTTTCCTAATCATTATTAACAGAATTTTGGAAGCGAATATGTCCAACTTGAGAAAAAATATATCGTGTTTATTATACACGAAATCAATAGTACTGGTAATCGAAAGTCGCTCCTATAATGACAAATAATATATACCCTTATAATTTATCGAGTAAAAACCAGGTTTTCGGGTGATTTGCATTTTTCTTCTAAAAAACAGTATAGCGAATTGAAATGAGACCGGGAAAAATTGTTTCTCTAGAATTAGTTACGTACTATGAAAATGTCATCTGTTGGGTTAGCGACGTCCTATGAGATTAGACGTAAAATTACGGTTATTCCAAGTCGCAGTAACTGTTTAACGGTTTAGCGAATCGATTTGGAATTTTCACGGTAGCTTTACCATTAACCGAGGATTATTCTACTAAATACCTTAAATGTTACTCCAACATTGGTTTGGGTTACTGTAAACACAGAGCTGCTTTACGAATTTTGTGTCAAACGAAGTTTTGACACGAATTATTTTCACCGCGTAGAGAGTACGAGCGAATTGCATTCGTCGTTGAGATTTTTTATTTGTTGCGCGACGCGGATGAAAAAGAATAAAAGAGAGGGAAGGGGAAAACGGAACGTGGGAAAAGACGACGCGTTATCGATATCGAGGGCGTGTCCGGAAAATCTTTCGTTTCTTCGCCGAACTCATCGACGAATCTCACAAATTATTATATGATGAATCGCTTTTACTTCGGTATCTCGTGACAGTGATCAATCGAGGCTCGTTGCCTCGTCGCTTACTTAGAGTTACGTGCCCGCGAACTTTGTGCCACTCGCGCGTAACTCTTGCCGTGTTGTCTCCACCTTCAGATCGATTAATCGATCCGCGGAGCGAAACTTTAATTTCACCTCGGTAAATCATCATCCTTCAAATTTGCAACCGCAACGTTCGACGAGGATTCCGCCGTTGGACGACGCGGCGGCCGAGAAGATTGTCGAACGAGGTCAAGGCGGAAAACGAAACGTGAAACGCGATCGGATTCGCCGCGAGACCCTCGACCAGGGTAAAACCTGGGCTCGGGGCGGCACAAACGAGAAAAGAGCGAGAAACGAGCTCTTTGCGCGATCGCGTCGCGATTTCTGCTCGATTTTCGGTAAACAAAGATATCGACGTAGCAGAATAAAACGAGGAGCCTGATCGCGAGGGTTCAAAGTCGCCGGAGATAGGAGCGGGAAAATGTCGGCGGCAAATTGGGTCGGTGAATAAAATCGGGAAACGTCGCGGCCAAAATGTTGGGCGACCCCGTTTTGTCCCTCGCGATTTCGTCTCATCGGGCCCCGCCGTTGCTAATTCGCGGATCGTCGAATTTTTGCCCCGTTAACGACGAACAACGACCGATGAGCTGGCCTCGCGCGCGCATTTCGACCCCGCGACGCTGATTATGAAAATCGGCGAATCGTCGGAACAAAGCGAACGATCGTTTCGTCGTCCCGAGTTATACCCTATCGTCGTAAATTTACAAACGGTTCGCTTCACCTCCCTTTTTCCAGGCGAAATCGATCGCGTCTGTTGAATATATCCCACTTTTCGTATCGGAAAACGCATTCGGCTCGCCGCTTCGCGGCGCGGCGTTTTCACGTTCACCGACAACAAACGAATCTCCGCTCCATTTCGACCCGATGCGACCGTCGACCTTTTTTCCCGCGCGAATAAAAGCTCAAAAATTCGACGATTCGCGCTTCTCCAGGCGCACCGTTTTAAAACGCGCCAACCAATCGAGGCCACCATTACCGCGGCAGCGGTACGAAATAATTATCTCACAAAGATGTTTCCACTCGTACATTTTGATTTTTCACAAAAATTATTCCCCAAAAATTAACACGAAAAAACACGCTCTCGCGAGTATATGAAAAAAACGCTACGTAACGATGGAGGCATTTTTTTTTCTCCAAAAGTTTGGCTCGTTTAATCGAAATTAGACGCGGCGATTTTTGTCCCGTTGTCCTTGGAATACGTAACGCGGGTAAAGCGTGCGTCACCGTTTTCTGATTCCGTACAATGTCGCTTACTCGAAGTTGGCGATTTGAAGACTATCCTCGAATTCGCTTGAGCGCTGGAAATTTCGAGTCGAAGGGAAATATCGGCGAACAGCTGCTAATTGAAATCGCGATCGCGGAGTAAGGAGCTCTGCTCGCGCGGGAAACGAAATACCGAGAATCGTCTCCGTGGTCCGGTGTTTTTTCTAAATTCCCTGCGAAAATACTCGCGCGCGTCGATTCCGTCGAAACGAAGGCGCGGCGACGAAACTCGAATGGGATCTCGATTTCGCGCGATACGCGACACTCGATACTCGTCACCTTCGCGATCGGATATAATTCGAAACGCATCAAAATCAACTCGGTCAACGGTCATGAGAGATATTTGTCCCGGGGCAATTCCCATCCCCCCGGCGATCCTTCCGTCCTTCGATTCCCTCGCGGCGACGTTCCTCGCGTCCTCGACCGTCCAATTGGCGACGGCCCAATACTTTCGCGCAACCTTTGAACTATCCGGGCGATCGGTTACGCGATCCAGCGACCTTCGTTCAGGAGAATTCTCGCGCATCGCGAAAATATTCGGATCTTCTTATCTTCGTACTTTCACCTTGGTCCCTCGACGTGATTCGAGCACGAAGTCGGAGCCGCGTCGCGGTCAGCTACAAATTCAGGGAAGCTTCGGTAGCGCGCTGGAAATCAGATCTCTATCGACGACGCACGGTGAGAGACATGGGAAACGAGTCTAATCCACGTGCCAATTTCCATCGCATGCTGGCAACTTTTTTTCAAAGTTCTACGAGCTTGCGTCACCCCCGATGCGTAATACGAGTGTTCTTAAACACGTTTCCAATGAATTATGCATCTACGAGGCGCGTATTTCCATTTTACCTACTTTACATTTTTTTCAAACTTCTTTCAACTTTAAATACCGAATATTCGAGCCACTTGCGTTTCGCGTCGAAGTTTATCGACTCTCGAGGCGATTTACGAAAAAATCTTGATATATATGTCGAGTAAGACACTGGAAGCACGGGGTACGGGCTGTTGGGAGAATATTTGGGAAAAAATGATTACCGTAGCAAGATTGTCTGAAATTGTCCGGACTCGATCGGGAACGTCGACGGAAAACGAGAGGAGAGGAGACCCGGCAAGAATCGAGAAAGGACGAAGCCTTCGTGTAAAACAGAAAAGGAGTGGTATTGGAAAAATAACGGCGAGTCGGGGTTGCTTGTTTGTCGCGGGGAAAGGAAAGACGGGATCGGACGGATTATTAATTATTTATCGGGTGGCCGGTGATCTGGAGATTCGATATGTCGGAAGGATATTGGATGAGCTTCGAAAATTCCGGAAAGAAGTTTGCTCGTCCCTCGGGACGGGGGGGATACGCGCCAATTACGTATCGATCGGTTATAAATAGGAAATTAAGTTGCCTCGTCGTCTCCGCTTCTCAATTATGATTATCTCCATCCGGGTCGGAACAAGCGACGCGAGACCTCGAAGAGTTCGGGGACGAGAGTCGATCGAGGTATATCGACGCGGCTACCCGTGATATTTTTATCCCGTCGGCCGACCGACGCGGTCTCGTCGAGGTGACCCGGAAGAATATCGGATCGTCATTTTTGCCGGAGACCGAACACTCGGCGTACGACTCGAATATCGGCGCGAGTATTGCCGATTCGTTGTCGCGAACGCGGGGAGAAAATCGAGGACCGAGAATTTTCCAGACCCCGAGGAAACAAACGTTTTCCGGTCTCGTTCTATTCGTAATTATCGAGGATCGGCAGCTCTCCTCCGTACATTGTATCCGGAAAGCTGACAAATGCCGTGTCGGGAGCGCTTACCTGCGCACGACAGGATGACGCTGTTCAAACAAGTCGAAGGCGGCGTCGACGATGAAAGGAAAACAAGGCGGACTAATCGGTGGCATGGAAGAATACTTTGCCCCGCGGTTGTTTCCTCATCGGCGTCATCGTCGAACGTGTTGCGGTCGAATCGATAAATCACTCTGTTAAAAGAAAAACTAATCCTGGCGAAAGGAACCTCCTCAATTTCCGGGTTCCCCGCCAAATTTCATCGCTGCTCTAAAACCGTACAACTCTGCTTCTATTTTCTACGGCTCTTCTTTATCGCGCCGCGAATTTCGCCCAACGATGTATAAAGTTGGCACGACACTGGGCGAAAAAGAAGAAATTCGGCGAATCATCCTCGTAACTTGTGTCCCCGGCTTCAAAAGCTCTTTCGCGCAGGTTTGACGATCTGAAATGAACAAAAAATCAAAGCCTAGGAGTTCTGATCACAATTTCTTCTGACCACAAGTTCTCAATTCCACAATATTTCCAAAATTTTACATCATTTCAAAATCTTTACAGTATTTCCGAAATTTGACACCATTTCCAAAGTTTCCCATATTTCCACAAATTCGCGGCAATTCCAAAATTTCACAGCTTTGCCGAAATTTCGCAGCATTTCCAAAGATTCGCAGCATTCTGGAAATTTCCCACTCCACGTTTCTTCGTGGAAAAATCTGGAGAAGATTAATACGTTGTCGGTTCGCCGTATATTTCCTCGAGAGTAATACCATTCGACAGATCGGGAAGGCATATTCACACCGCGCGTCGTTCGATGTTCGAGACGAGAAATCAATTGTCCAAAGTCATCCTCCGATCTATTGGTTGGGATGTTGCGCGAGGCCATCGCCGGCATGCATACTACACTAGCGTCGAGTGGCACGCCGAGGTACAACGGAGAACTGTGCTCTCCATGCATCTTCGGTTGTAAATAATTTCGCGGCGAGGTCGGCCCGGGGCTGCGCCTCCCTCTCTCTCTCTCTCTCTCTCTCTCTCTCTCTCTCTCTCTCTCTCTCTCTCTCTCTCTCTCTCTCTCTCTCTCTCTCTCTCTCTCTCTCTCTCATCTCTCTCTCTCTCTCTCTCTCCTCTCTCTCTCTCTCTCTCTCTCTCTCTCTCTCTCTCTCTCTCTCTCTCTCTCACCTTCATGATTGATGCACGCCCCTAGGAATGTATCCTTCGACGGTCGTCGCGTCGGCGCCGCGACCACCTCGACCACCGCGATTCGGACGTTGTCGCGAAGTGCTGCTCGCCGACCCGCCTCGTTCCCGATACGCCGCGATGCGGCGAACGTAGCTGTATCGATAGACCGTTCGCATGCGGGGGCGAACGACGTTCGGAGCAAACGAGAACCGGGAAACCGAACCCGCGACGTAAATCCAACCTGATCGGAGGAACTTTCGCTGGTATCCTCCTCTTGTTCGCGAATCACCATCGACGTCGCGCGGACTCCGCTCGATCCTGCCGCGGAATCGGCGGGTATTTCGAGCAGCCTTGAAACGACGATCGCGGATCTCGATAACGACGAGTACGAATAAATCTTGACCCCTGCTTTCATTTCGCCCTACTCGCGAATCACGCCCGGCCGAATCGTTCTCGACGTCGTGGGTGTCGAGCCGTAAAATCGAGCGTGACATCGTCAATTATTAGCCGACACCGACGCGCGCGACACATTCTTCGCCATCGCATTCCCCTTCCGCCTCGTCTCCTTCAACA